>VNJQ01001256.1:82774-100925 GCA_008042515.1 Drosophila truncata | reverse complement strand
ACGGGAGAATACGAATACTGTTACCAAATCCAATAATTTGTTCACGGGAGAATACGAATACTGTTACCAAATCCAATAATTTTTACGGAAGAATACGAATACTGTTACCAAATCCAATAATTTTTTGCCGGAAACGAATACTGTTACCAAATCCAATAATTTTTTGCCGGAGAATACGAATACTGTTACCAAATCCAATAATTTTTTGCGGGAGAATACGAATACTGTTGCCAAATCCAATAATTTTTTCACGGGAGAATACGAATACTGTTACCAAATCCAATAATTTGTTCACGGGAGAATACGAATACTGTTTCCAAATCCAATAAATTTTGCACGGGAGAATACGAATACTGTTACCAAATCCAATAATTTTTGCCGGAGAATACGAATACTGTTGCCAAATCCAATAATTTTTTCACGGGAGAATACGAATACTGTTACCAAATCCAATAATTTTTACGGGAGAATACGAATACTGTTGCCAAATCCAATAATTTTTTCACGGGAGAATACGAATACTGTTTCCAAATCCAATAAATTTTGCACGGGAGAATACGAATACTGTTTCCAAATCCAATAAATTTTGCACGGGAGAATACGAATACTGTTAATAAATCCAATAATTTGTTCACGGGAGAATACGAATACTGTTGCCAAATCCAATAATTTTTTCACGGGAGAATACGAATACTGTTACCAAATCCAATAATTTGTTCACGGGAGAATACGAATACTGTTTCCAAATCCAATAAATTTTGCACGGGAGAATACGAATACTGTTACCAAATCCAATAATTTTGCACGAGAAAATACGAATACTGTTACCAAATCCAATAATTTTTACGGGAGAATACGAATACTGTTTCCAAATCCAATAAATTTTGCACGGGAGAATACGAATACTGTTTCCAAATCCAATAAATTTTGCACGGGAGAATACGAATACTGTTGCCAAATCCAATAATTTTTTCACGGGAGAATACGAATACTGTTACCAAATCCAATAATTTTTTCACGGGAGAATACGAATACTGGCAATAAATCCAATAATTTGTTCACGGGAGAATACGAATACTGTTACCAAATCCAATAATTTTTCACGGGAGAATACGAATACTGTTTCCAAGTCCAATAATTTTTTGCCGGAGAATACGAACTGTTTTCAACCAATATTGTTTCCAAATTCAATATTTTGTTCACCGCAGAATACGAACTGTTTCCAACTAATACTGTTTCCAAATCCAATCAATTTTGTACGGGAGAATACGAATACCGTTTCCAATCAATACTGTTCCTAAATACAGTGTAATTTAATTTTTCACCAGAGAATACGAAAACCGTTTCCAAATCCAATAAATTTTTTGCCGGAGAATACGAATACTGTTTCCAATCAATACTGTTTCCAAATTCAATAAATTTTGTACGGGAGAATACTGTTTCCAATCAATACTGTTCCTAAATAAAGTGTAATACAATTTTTCACCGGAGAATACGAATACTGTTTCCAATCAATACTGTTTTCAAACCAAATTTTCAATCAATAAATTTTTCCCGGGCGGTTTACAAATACTGTTTTCCAATCAAAAGTTTACAAAAAAAGTAACTAGTAAATTTGTTCACGAGAGAATACGATGTTTACAAGTCGATACTCAGTCAACGAATGAAATCCTCACCTGAGGTGTGTTTCAACATTAACTTTTTGAATGATTTTTGGAGCAGGGCTTACTAGATTCAAATTTAAAATCAAAACTTGCCACAAAGACGATTTCGATAACCGATAGCATGGCATGCTTAACAGTATAGTTTAAATGTAGATTACACGTTAACATTCCACTTTCTACACGCGAATGCAACCTAGCTGGCCATCTTGGTATTTCCGCCAAGGAAGATTCACAGCCACATTCGCCCACAAAACAAAAAAAAAAAAAAACATTTGCGGTTATTCCTATAGAATTTCCGTACGAAATGCGTAAATAAACCGTTGTCCGGCGCTAACAACTGCGGAAGTGCATACAGCCAAGGTGCTCGGAAGCAGCGACAAAGGAGCCACAGTGCCGCATAGCTCAGGAGCAACAGCTTCGCATTTGCATTTGCGGAGCGGTTGCGGCGTCATTTTATTTGCTCGCAGGCCGCAGCTGAGGCTGTAACTGTTCTTTTCCGTTGCACAACAAACACACGCAGCAGCACACACTCACACACACACACACACACACACCGCGCGGCTCGCTCAGAAAAATGAGCAGTCAGGGACACCACAAGATGCAGGGATGCAGCGGCCTGGCCGGCGGTGGCGGAGGATCGCAGAGCCCCTCGGGTGGCCCGGAGGGAGAGGGACTTCCCGACGAGATCGACCTGGGTGAACGCTTCTCAGCGGACATGGCGCGCCTGTGCATGAACGAGCGCTATGCGGACGTGGAGTTTGTCGTGGAGGAGCAGCGTCTGCCCGCCCACCGTGTTGTCCTTGCTGCCCGCAGCGAATACTTTCGGGCGCTGCTTTACGGCGGCATGTCGGAGACAACGCAGCGCCAGATACCGCTGGAGGTGCCACTGGATCCGTTCAAGGTGCTTCTGCGCTACATCTACTCGGGCACGCTGCTGCTGTCCAACCTAGACGAGGACGCCATCATCGATGTGCTGGGCATGGCCAATCAGTATGGTTTCCAGGACCTGGAGATGGCCATATCCAAGTATCTGCGCCAGTATTTGGACCTCAACAACGTCTGCATGATCCTGGATGCCGCTAGACTCTACAATCTGGAGGAGCTGACGCAGGTTTGCCTCATGTTTATGGACCGCAATGCGGCGGAACTGCTGCAGCACGACTCCTTCAAGATGCTGTCCAAGGTGAGATCTCTCTCTTTCGATTTCCACCTCCTTCCTAACAGCTAATCTCTCTTTGTTTTACAGGAATCCCTCGAGGAGGTGCTGCGACGCGACTGCTTCTTCGCGCAGGAAGTACAAATCTTCCTGGCCGTGTGGAAGTGGAGCCGTTACAACCCCAACGTGGACATCAAATCGGTGGTCAGCTTTGTCCGCCTACCGCTCATGAATCTGGAGCATTTGCTGCAGGTGGTGCGACCCTCGGGCATCCTGGAACCGGACAAGATACTCGATGCCATCGGTGAGCGTAGCACCTCGAAAAGACTGCCCTACAGGGCGGCCATGTGGCCGGAAGAGAACGTGGCCACCGCCAAGTACCTGTCGCGTTGCATTCAGGGTGAGTGTCGCACCGCCCTGTTGGACGGCGATGTCACCTCCTACGACATGGAACGCGGCTATACGCGGCACTGCATCACCGATGACAATGATGCCGGTATTGTTGTGGAGCTGGGCACCCTCTGCATGATCAATCACATCCGCATGCTGCTCTGGGACAGCGATAGCCGGGCGTACTCCTACTTTGTGGAGGTATCCGGCGATCAGCAGCACTGGGACCGTGTGGTGGACTACAGCGAGTACCATTGCCGCTCCTGGCAGTATTTGTACTTTGCAGCACGTCCCGTGCGCTTCATTCGCCTGGTGGGCACCCAGAACACAGTGAACCGGGTAAGCTGTTGCCTATATTGACCAGGAATTTAATGTCCTCACGAAATTCTTTATTTTTTGGCAGGTATTCCATGTGGTGGGTCTGGAGGCCATGCATACGGCCAAGGTGCCGCGCCTGATTGATCATTTTGTGGCGCCCAAGGCAAACGTGGCCACCATCGAAATGAGCGCCATTGTGACGGACGGCGTGAGTCGCACCCGGAATGCCCTGATCAATGGCGATTATGTGCGCTACGACTGGGACTCGGGCTACACATGCCATCAGCTGGGCAGCGGCGAGATTGTGGTACGCCTGGGCCAGCCCTACCACGTGGGCTCCATGCGGCTGCTGCTTTGGGACTGTGACGATCGCACATACAGCTTTTACATCGAGACGTCGACCAACCGCAAGGATTGGCAAATGGTGGTGGATCGACGCAACGACAAGGCTCGCTCCTGGCAGAATTTCCACTTTACGCCACGTCCCGTTGTTTTTATACGCATTGTGGGTACCCGCAACACGGCGAATGAGGTAAATCTCAGCTCTAAGACTCAACTTTAGGCAATTACAAGAACTAACCTACTTGCAGATCTTCCATTGTGTCCACCTCGAGTGCCCCACGCAGGACAAGGGTTATTTAAAGAAAATTGCCGAGATGGAGAAGGAGCTGGAGAAGACCAAGGACAAGGAGCGCGATGGGATGGAGAAGGGTGGCAGCAAGCCCACGGATGACAATATTGCCTCTACTTCGGCCTCATCAATGCTTGCCCTAGCAGCTAGCGCTGCTTCCACCTCCTCCTCTTCAGCCACAGCCACAGCCACAGCCGCTTCCCCCAGCAGCCAAAATGGAATCCTCAAGTCTACTCACTGGCCGCCGCCACAGTCGACGCAGTCTCCAAAGCCAAATCCGATGCCGACCAAGGACAAAGCAGCAGCAGGAACAAGTGTCGAAGCCACTGGCGTGTCGCCGCCACCATCGCTGCCAGCACCGCTAAGTCCTGCCGTATCTCCGCCATCGCCGCAGGCGAGGGAGAGCCCCAGTCCTGGCTCTAGTTCCAGTCCAAATGTTAGCCCCAGCCCGAGTCCGAGCCAAAGCGGTAGCCGTAGTCGAAGCCAGAGCGCTGAGGTGGATCCAGTGCCGCCCTTGGTGGAGCTGGTGGACACCAAGGAGGCGCGCTAAGACGGACAACGATGCTATTTTTTGTACTTGGTCCCGCTTTTTGAAATACTCCTGTGGTCAAAAACCGTTAAACCCTGTGCCCTGTGCTCTGTTAGATGTCCTTAATTGTAGGCTGCACACCCAAACACACACACACACACACACACCGCGTGCTGTACTTGTTATCTAGTCCTTCCCAGTGTCCCGAAACATTCGCATTGCTAATTATTTAACTTACTACTACGCCTACCCAAATTTTGCGTAATTACGTGTTCCCTTTTGTTTTTATGATTATTATTATTGCTTTCCAAATACACTGCATCACTGCTAGTGATCCAGAGACCGAAATTCCTTTTGCTTGCAAGGCAGCAGAGTTATTTATATATCGTAAGCAATACCACCTAGTTCTGAGCACCCAATCTGGCGAGATTTCGAATGTGACAGCTAAACCAAAATTGTATACGTCGTGTCCCCCCGATCCACAGAATCGGAATCTGTCCAGAGTTGTCTCCTGTCCGAGTCCCTTTAGGGATGGGGAATCCATCCATCCATCCTTTAATCCAGTTAATTTAGAGACTGGACTCTGGACTTTTATCGGGCAACCCAAAAAGTAAGCTCTATATGTATATGATATATTTATTAGGCGAAATTTTGTCATAGTTTGTACTCTGCACCCAAAATAAAAGCTAACCAAACGTTTTGCCAACATGGTAATCATTATTGAATTCTTCTTGGGGAGTTCTTCGGAATTGGAAGATCTAGGCAAGGGCGGAGAAGTGAGCGGAACGATTTCGAGAGCACACAAAGGGGCCTCAACAGCTGCCAACTGGATTTTGTGTACTACTTTTATAGTACTAATTATTTGCTTAAAGTGTTGATGCTGATTTTAAGTTATTACTGATAACGTTAGCCTGTGGAGAGGTATGCCATTTAATGGCCCACATCGACACAAGAAACGAGAAAATAATAACAATAATAACGCCTTTATATCCATAGTATCCCTATTGGAATACCTGGTTCTACTCAAATTAAAGATCCTCTTGGCCAGTTTGTGTTCCTAATGGGTCGAAATAGAAAGAGACGACACGAACACCGACACACAGAGAGATAGAGAGAGAGGGACAGAGCTGATTATAATCAAAAAAAAAACTTGAGAGCGACACGAGGGTCGTTTGAAAAGTCGGTGACTTTTAAAATCCTTCGAAATGTTTATAATTTTAGTCTATTAATGATTAATTTCTGATCCTATACATCATACACGTATATTTTTAATCAGCATCAACAGCCGAGTCGATCTAGATATGACCGAAAAAAGTGGGAAAAATTATACAAACTTTTTTTAGCTTTTAAAAATTAACAAAAACTTAAATTTGTCAAAATGTTCAGTTACAGATTTATTAACCTAGTAAAAAGTAATATAGAACAGCTTTCAGAATTGAAATCAGTGAATTCTTGACTTAGTTATGTTTTTTTTTAAATCTAGATTTAGAAAAGGATCATATAAAATATCAATAAATATTGTTTTGAAAAATACTAATAAAAACCCAAAAAGCCAGTGATTCAAATATATATTCCCATCGGCCAATAAAATTCAAATTGAAATCGAAAATAAAATAATGAAAAAAAAACACAATGTGTTCATTAAAACTTGAAAAAATTTTGAGCAAAAAATCTCAAATATTCCTATTTTTGCTGAGTGTAGCCGGGACATACCAAGCAAAAATTGCAATGCAGAAACGCGACGCAGGCGCAGCAAACTAGTTTTCGCAACGCAACAAACAGAGGCGTCGTCAAAGGGCGCGCGCAACTAAGAGCGAGAGGTAGAGCCAGAGAGCGAGAGAGAAAGTCGCTGCTCAGTTAACCGTTATGCTGCAGCCCACAGCCGCAAACAGTGGAGACATTGCAACTTAAAATTAGAGAATAATAAAAACTAAATATTACCTATTATTAGTCAAAATAAAATGAGATTATTTGTAGAATACCTTAAAAACTAAATGAAATAGCCCCCTCTTATTTAATTTTAATGGATATCTTTGAATCTAATATCCAGAAACTTGAACAATATAATTAAAAATTGTTTTCAAACTTTTTTACATACAGGTTTACTTAAAAAACCGCTAAAAAAGAAACAAATTTATAGTAAAACACATTTTAAAAATTAATTCTATAAAAAAATATAAATATAACCAAATCCTGCACTTATAAATGCTATCAAACTTTAAAAGAAATATAAGTTTCCATTCAAAATGTCTTCCCTGACTTGATCACCATTTTTAGGGTCAAATACCCCACTGTGCCGCGTTCGCCTTCGCATTAGCTTTCGCGTTCCCCAGCAGTTCGCAGTTCAGTCGACCAGCGACCGCCGTGGCCAAAGCAACGCCTTCAATCTCGCGGATACTCTCTCTTTAGCCCCACTCTCGTCCCCCCAACTACCAACTACCAACTACCAGTCGGACACAGCCCAGACGCATATAGACTTTAGTGTCAGAGGCGCGAGGGTGTCATATACGCGTATATACTCGTATATAGAGCAGATATAGCCGGCGATCGACACATCAAGCATATATGTAGATATATTTTTTGTCTTCTTATTTTCCTGTGACAAAACCGCGCGACAAGTGTTTAAAAATAGTTGCTTCTCTGCCCAGAAACTCCTCCAACTAACTAAACTAAAGCAACTAAAACTAAAACAGCAACAGCAAAATGGTCGAGACCGTGGTCACCGTCGAGCGCACAACAACCACCACATCGAATGGACCGCCCGGTGGCGCGAATCCCACCGGCGATGGCGGCTTCTGGAGTGCAATCCGTCTCAACATTGACTATTTCCGGACTATTCCGGGCATCCTAAAGATTGTCCAGTTTGTAAGTAGTTTTAAAAATGAAGTTTTCTGAACTCAAACGAACGTGAAAATATATTTATATAGTTTAGAATACAATCCAGTTTTCAATTCAGTTTAATACAATCTCTTTCATATCATATCTTTAGTTTTTATGCAAGAATTCTTCTCCTCCAGTTTCCCTAGAGATCTTTCACATAGATTTAACTTTTTTCAGTGTTTATTCAAAATCTTTTTTAGATTATCATTAAAAGAGGAAATCTTTTTCTGATATATATTTTCATTTTCAACACATTTTCGAAATCGAATATGATATGATTGTATTTATTTATTTATAATTTCGCCTGCCATTTGGCGCAATCGGATTTCGCATAAACATTCGCCAAATAATAATAAATATAAAATCAGGCAGTTCAGGCAGTGTTCCCAAATGAGGCATATAGGCGACATATATCGAACCGATATCGTCGGACAGTTTTATCTGAGGGGCTTTGGTTCCCCAAGAGCCCCTCGGTAAGTGTAGAAATATACCAATAGGTGATTATATAGGCATTGTATGTGAGGATCTCATTAGACCCGCGCCCCACGGATAAGATAGGGCACCGCCGCAAACATGTGAGTCCAGGGCCATGTGGTTACCGATCATAGCCCCATGGAACACTGCAGTGGTTGAGTTCGATTTGGCCTGGAATTTGGAGTCGGAGTCGGAGTCGGAGTCGAAGTCGGACAGTTCCCACAGCCAAGCCAAAGCAATGGGCACACAAGCGTGTGGCGCCGTGTGGGCAGCTCCACCAGTTGGCCATGTCAGGCGGTGATCCGATCCGATTCCCCATTCCCCCTCCCCCTTGCTGCCGCCCACAGCGTTTAACCGTTGGACGCCAACACAAGACTCGAGACTCGAGTACTCCGAGTTGTCGTACACAGAGGCAGTGGCAGTGGCAGGCAGCTTGTGTGCAGGTGTCGAAAGTCCACAGATTCCCTCAGACTATATTTGGCATTCTGAAAAGTCTAAATAAAGTCTAACAAAAGAAAAAAAAAAAAAAGGAAAATAAGTCTGAACAACGACAAGGTCAAAGGACAACGACAACTGGTGAAGTACACATGAAAAATGCATTATTAACCGCTCGTCAGTTGTCGCTGAAAATCAATACTGAATAAATAGAGTGGGAAACGAATGCACAGAGAGAAAAAACTCACTAATCTGTTATATAAGAATATCATATCTTTCTTACATTTCTCCTAAAACTAAGCCAGGCTCAAGTCAGATATTTATTGCTTAATTTTGCAAGGAAATTTCAAAGTTATAAATCATATTCCTGTACGGATTAAGCATTCATTTCGTTATCCATCTGCATTTCTTGCTGTGTGGCAGAGAAATTGCTGATATGATTACCATCGCCATAAACTGTCGGTTATTAAGTGCTATTTATTGATTTTTACTCTTTTTTCCTGGCCCCGACAAGCTCCGATTATCACGAACAAGCACAAGCCGGGTTACTTGCCAGGGCTAATGGTTAATGGTTAATGGTTAATAATACAGTTTGCGAGACCCAGACCAAGAACTGCTCGCTTGGCTAACCGAAGGAGGAGGAGGAGGAGGGTACACTAGACCTTTCTCCAAACTCATTCTGATCTGGCAAAGACTTATCTCTTGAATGCTTTGATGTCACAATTGGCCATTTGGTACTTTTTTTTTGTGTGTGTTTCTTTGTCTGTCCAATGGGATTTTTTGTTTCCTTTTTTTTTTTTTTTTTGGGTAATTAATCTTATCGGGCGCCTTTAGCGATAGTCGGCTGATAGTCCCGTCGCACTAGTGTGTGTATAAACAAGTGCTCCACTTAGAGTTTCGACCAAAAACCGGGCCACATATGCAGCACCTGCACTTGCCCCGTTCCCAGCTTTGGGAGGAGGAAGATCCCACTGAATAAATAATGTTGAGCTGCCTATTGACGAACCTATTGGTTAATTATGGGGTATATTTATGTAAATGTGGGTTTATCAAGAGTCTTCCTATACCATTTATGCATCGACAAGTTCAGACATGTTAGGCTTGTCTAGATTTTTATTAAAAACAGTTTCTTAAGGATTTCAAGACCCCAATTCAGTTACCTTTTAAAGGCTTAAGGTTAACTTGGCCATGAGTCATTTTAGCCAGATGTGCGGATAGTTAAAAGACTGGCTAATCGGCCGTTACTCATACGCCCCGTTATCGGGGACAAGGTGTGGCGATAATGGGACTCCCGATCCTCTTCCTCCTTCTCCTAAAATTCAGTAGCCCTGAGCGATAACACCTGGACACCTGACTGCCAAATGCCAAATGCCAATTGCCAATTTGGCCCGAACCCAAAACCCATTACTCATCCGCCCCTTGATCCTAGAAATGAAAGAAAGAAGAAAAAAAAACCCCGGAAAGCCGTACTCTTCCCGGAGTTGCAATCCAATTTGTGGAAAGGCTTTCCGATTAGATATGACCGCCCTGGCAATTATCATGAGCACACCAACTCATACATATATGTGGTTCAGATCGGATCCGAGATATATATATGCATGGACATGGGACATGGACTTGGACTATACATAACTCTATGCATGCCAGGGCCAAATGGGTATAAATATATGTATATCCTACACAATAGCTTGTGCACTTCGGCAACAGGCACGATTTATTATTAAGTTCTTGTCGCTCTCTCAGAGGGTAAGCATTTTTATAATAGCCATTACGTAAGAAACATATATATTTTGGAAGCTGCACAGCCACACAACAGCATTGTTTCATTTTGATTTCAGATTTTAAATTTTAGATTTTAAATTTTAATGTTCTTGCCAAAAGCGGCAACTATGACACACAGACAGACAGACGGTGTCATTCAAGAAATTTGTACCGCCAAACGAAGGCGGTTGCCCAGAATACAACACATTTGTTGTGACTGTGACTGTGACTGTGACTGTGACTGTCTCTGTGTTTGTTTTGGTTTTTTTGTCGGCGGCTTGGAGAATGCGATCGATCGTCACTAGCCGCCGTGTATGGGCACAGACAGTGCCAGCCATGCCTGTGTGTTATCGAGACTCTCTGAAAGATCGTTTAATATAAAGCTTAGAATGGCTTCAAATAATGTTTTATCTAATTGGGTCAGCATGGGGTTCCGGCTATTCGGAGGGTACTTGCCTCATAAAGTGATAAATAGCATTTGTAACTGTTATTAATTTGTTGGTAGTGAGACCCATAATCCCGTTCTATACTGTACTGAGATGCACACCAAGTTATGCAAATACCTGGCCAGGTTTGTGTATTTGTATACTTTTTTAGGTAATTGACGCTGACTAAGTGCACGACAACGGCAACGCTCTGGAGAGTGAGCTCATCAGCTTACAGGCTCTGTGTCTTAACCCTGCTATTATAGCTTATTAACTAGATACACAGCAATATTTATTATATTATTATTGACTTCATACTGTAACTTATCTAACTTGAGCAATCTTTAAACGAAATAACGATTGCTTATCCCCAGAGATATGATGATGCCCTCTTTATCAGCTACCAAAACTCTCTTCTATATATTTCTCTCTCGCTGTGTGTGTCTTCTGACACTTGAAGGGCTTCCATTGAACTTCATAGACGACGGAGGCAACCCCCAGAGATCGTAAACCGTAAACCATATAATCGGAGGCCAAGAATCAGATCCATTTCAGTGGCGTTTCGCGTCATCGATTGCGTACACACACAATTTATGCTGGAACCCAACTAGGCTTGATCGATATATGTACATATATTTATTTACAAATTTATGTCTGTTCCTAGATGAATTTGCAGTCCACGCACTGTTTCACGCTTCGCAGGGCTGCACGGAAAGAAACAGTTACTTAATACACAAAAAAAAAATAACTAAATAAAGCTGAGCACCAGACTTTATGATAAGTGTCAAGAATGCTTCCTAATTTAACCGAGATTTCAGTGCGTTCTAAAGCCCAAAATACATTCTTACATCCTAGAACAATGTTCCTCAAAGCCCTAACTCGATATCCATCTTATTTCTTTGTTATATAATAATTTCATTGATATATTTCGGTTCTGTGTACTATATAGTTTCTTAGTCAGACGCTTGTCTTGGCCATTGGAGCGTTACGAAATACATATATATATATAATATATATATACATATGTTCATATACATAAACTATATTGACTGTGACCAGAAAAACACACACACACACGATACATTTTACGCCCATGTATCACATATATATATATATATATATGCAAATCTGGCCCCGCTTGTTAAGCACACAACGCGCACTGGGGAAACGGGCAAATAAAAAAGCCACCCATAAATTATGTTTAGAAAAGATAAAAATTCAAATATTTTCCGGACAGATTTCTTTCTTTCCGCGCTCTCTTGTTTTTCAAAACGTGACGTAAATTTCTGGGAGAGGCCACCACCACGCACACTTCGTAGTACCACCATGTCCGGTGTCTTTAAATAAAAATAGAAAATAAAACAGAAACAACGAAGGAGAACAACCACACCATTCAAGAGTGTTTGCTTGTCTGCTAGTATTGAAGTTTTTTCTTCTTCTAGGGGAATGCAATCGAAGATCAACAAATCGCTGACAGTTCAATCAACCTTTTGATTTGGCGCCGGCCGCCTCCTCCTACTTGTTGTTGGCCGTGTCTCTCGTTGGTTAATTGTTTGCCAGATAGCAAAAGAAAAACAACATCAACATCGACATCGACATCAACACCAACATGTTGCCAGAGTCTCCCGTCTCAGACGGCATCAACAGGTCGCTTTTGGCCCGGCCACAACTTTCAGCTTTCACTTTTTTTTCATGCACCTTTTGTTTTAGCCAAAAGCAAATGCGCACCTGTTCCCGTGTTTTTTTTTATATTATTTTTCTCGTGTTTTTGGTGTCGCCAAAAGCTTATTGCTTTTTAATTGCCTAAAACAAACACGTCACCTGGTCTCTGGGCTTGGTCATGTCCAGGCTCTTTGCTTGTTCTAAGTAACCCTGCGAATTTGCCTGAATTTCGATAAGATTTTAACGAGTCACTCGGCCCTCAAAGATAGAAACTATTTTGTATATAAATCAATTAGAAGTAATGAGCACTGAGTCATGAGTGCAAATCGAAGAAGAACCCCATCACAAATATAGAAAGAGAGATTATCAGTGGGCGTGGTGGAAATCGAGGACTCCTTTAAAATGAGTCACTTTACACTCTAACAAATAAAATGGGAAATTCATTAGCAAATGTTTCTTAAATAAGCATCATGAATAAAATTAATAGGCTTATTAAATAAACATAAAAAAGGGGGAAAAAAGAATTTCTGAAAGCCAAAGATTGAAAGTAGATCACAGATCAGATTTTGAAATTGATCATAACTAACAAAACAAAAATAATAAATATACTTTAATTTCTATTTTATAAATTCTTTTTTTTAATTGGATTAATATTTTCAAAAATGTTTATTTAATATTTAACAATTAATTAATACGAAATTTAATTACAAATCATAATGTATAACTTATGTCTTTATGAAAACCAGAAATATTTGTATTTTTTTTTATATCAATATTTATGGCTATTAAAATCTAAGTTTAAATATACAAAAATACATTCATTCAAATTCGGACAACGGTTCTGTGCTAGGTAAATAAATCTGCGGATTTAACATTTTGAAAAATTAAAATTTTTATGAATTTCTGACAATCTTAACGATTAAGTAATTATAAAACTTTGAAGAATTAAGTAAAAGTTGTTCTTCTATAGGCCATGACTAGAAAGATTCAGCTTTTGATGCTGGAAGGGAATAAATCAGAGAATTAATAACAATAACATCAAATATTCTTCTTGTTAATTTGGTTAACATTGGTTAATAATTGATATTATTGTTATTGTTATAAATAGGAACCCGAAATGTTTTTAAATTCATTTCATTCCCTGAGAAACAAATTTGCAGTACATTTTGTAAATTCTTTGCTTAATTAGACAGAGAACTATCTCTGCTGTTCTACGAAACACAACCATTCCATTCATGGTCTGTGCATTCAGATTCTGTGCTCAATTGAAGGTGACATCATGTCATGCTCTCACTCCAAATACACAGTGCGGCCTTGAAGAGGCGCCTTCAATTGGAGATCACGATCTGAGGCTGAGGTAATAGAAATATCAATGAGAAAACTATTAGGAAAGACAATTCTTGATTTCTTTAGATCCTTACGAATGGATAGAAGAGGTATGCTAGCGAGGCATCTAGAACTAGATTACAAGACCCTTAAAATGCCTTCATAATTACATTTTCTGAGGCTGAGGTAATAGAAATATCAATAAGAAAACTATTAGAAGATACAATTCTCGATTTCTTTAGATCCTTACGAGTGGAAAGAAGAGGTATGCTAGCGAGGCATCTAAAACTGGGTGACAAGACCCTTAAAATCCCTTCATAATTACAAGATCTGGGGCTAAGGTAATAGAAATATCCATGAGAAAACTATTAGAAGAGACAATTATCGATTTCTTTAGATCCTAACGAGTAAACACAAGAGGTATCTTAGCGAGGCATCTAAAACTGGGTTACAAGACCCTTAAAATGCGTTCATAATTTCATATATATTATTTTTCAATTACTTAACATACTTATTTCTCTACTCCCTCTACTCACAGGTACTCGGCATCATCTGCATGGCTCTCGCAGCTCCCCCAATGAACTCGGCCACCTCGTTCTTTATGTTCGTAATTGTGATCTCGTTCATAATCACCATCCTGCTGATTGCCGCTTACTTCCTGGGCATTCGTGAGGCTCTCAACGTTGCAGTCAACTGGATATTCTCGGTTAGTGATTTAATACATAATACATAATGGGTTTCCAAAATACAGTACCTTCTTTTAACACCTACTCTTTACCCACAGGAATTGATCACCACCGCCGTGCTGACGCTGCTGTACTTCATTGGGTTCATTGTCCAGCTGGCCAGATGGTCAGATTCAGCCGCTAAGGGTGCTGGCTCTAACACGGCCGCCGGCGTCTTTGGTCTCTTCAACTTCCTGGCCTATGCGGCGGGCACATACTTCCTGTTCCTGGCGCACCGTTCCGGAGCGACCCACTAAGTCCGAATTGGAGCGGGAGCGACGATAGATTGCCGAGGATTGGAAGCTACAAGCTGGAAGATTAGCGTAGAATAATATCTAATTGTTAACAGAATTAGTGCAAGTCGAACGTACTTGTTTGTAATTTCGTCTCTCTCTTTTGTGAACGTACTTTTTTTTGTATTTGTTTTGTTGTTACGAGTAATTTATGAATATGAAGAGGAGCAGCAGGCAGGAGGAGGAGAAGGAGGACATCATGCGCAAAACGAACGGATCGTGTGGTCAGCAGCTCAATGGAAAGCCAAGACTTTCTCGACTTGATTTGTTTTTAATGTTATTTTTTAATGCCTAACTTTAACGCCGATGCTAACATTTAAGTTGAAACCCACCAGCACACACGCACAAACGACTACATCTACTACAAGAGACTAGGGTGGGTTGCCTGGTCAAAAGGACTTGCCTAGACTGTCGATCTAGATCTATATACTACCATTTGCATTTTTTATTAAAGGTTATATAGATAGATAAATCTTTGGCTGGATAGATTTTGTACCAAAAAAAAAAGGTAATACAAAGATAATTACAAGAATAAGATGCATAACGACGTGGCTTTTCTATAAAAAATTCAAGTGACGTTACACATCTTATTATTTATATTGCCTTTGGTATTACACGTTCTTTATTTAGAGTTTGAATAGTTAAATCTTCTATGGGATGTGCTTGAGTAATCTACAAAGATTACAATAATAAGATGCATAACGACGTGGCTTTTTTATACAAAATTCAAGTGGCGTTACACATCTTATTGTATATATTGCCTTTGGTAATATAAAGTTTGAATAGTTAAATCTTCTCTGGGATTTGCTTGAGTAATCTACAAAGATAATACATAGATAACTACAATAATAAGATGCATAACGTGGCTTTTCTATAAAAAAAATTCAAGTGGCGTTACACATCTTATTATATGTATTGCCTTTGGTAATATAAAGTTTGAATAGTTAAATCTTCTCTGGGATTTGCTTGAGTAATCTATTTCTATTTCGCATTTCGTACTTTCAAATAGTAAAAATATAATTTATTTCCACTTTTAAATGCAATAAAAATTGGAAAAATTAGTGATTTATGGAGACAGCTTAGAGATTTCATAGTCACGGAAAAACGCGTTATATTTCATAAAATGTAATTGTTAATGTTAATTGCCAAGACCGAAGGCGACCCGCCCTAAACACGGACACAGACAAATACCTGCACCGAGGCAAAAGAACAATAGCGCCACAATGAGTTAAGTTCAATAAATTATTTGTATTTTCCCAAAACTCAGACTATAATTTTGAGATTCAATAAAAAAGGCAACAAGCAGCCAGCAGCAGTCCAACAAATATATATCTCGCAGGGCCTTGGGTCAGTGGTCTATATAAATATATATATATCAACTATCTTGGAGTTCCATTCTCTGGTCTGGGGAATACTGCTGTTGCTGCTGCTGCTTCCGGCGGTGGGGCTACTAGATGTTTATGCTTAAGGTGACCGCATGCCACCGGGTTTTCCGTCGGAAAATCCCAAGTCCAGCTACTTGCAATCGACCAGATATTGGGCTTAAAAGTACTTCTTCATTTCATCGTAAAGGGCCAACACCAAGGCACCGCCCGTGCCTCTCAGAACGTTGGAGAAGGCGCCCTTAAAGAAGGCACCCATACCTTCCTGCTTGGCAATGACCACCCAACAGTGGGCGGTATTCTTGTAGATCATCTCAGATTTCTTCAGGCCCGACTGCATCATCATGCGACGCCTCACCGTGTCGAAGGGATAGGATGCAATGCCAGCTATGGTGGTGACCACCTGGGCAATCGCCCAGCTGACATAGAACGGTGTGTTCTTCGGATTGGGCAAGTAGTCGCGACATGTGTCATAGAATCCAAAGTAGGCAGCGCGATAGATCACGATGCCCTGCACGGATACGATGAAGCCACGATACAGGCCAATGGGACCATCACTCTTGATCACCTTCATCAGGCAGTCGATGAGACCATTGAATTCTCGGGAGCCACCTTTGCCCACGTCGGCTGCCAGACTGTTGGGATATGCAGGATATGCGATGGGTATACGATATAGTAATACGTTTTATGTTGAGTTTACAATGTTAAAGGCTAGGCATCTTGAAATCCTCTGAATCTACAACTCACCGTGTTCTCGCAAAGTCCAGAGGATAAACAAAACACAAGGACGTCGCACCAGCGGCACCACCCGATGCCAAATTGCCCGCAAAGTGACGCCAGAACTGCTTGTGTTTGTCAACGCCTCCGAGAAAGACCTGCAAAAGTAGGAGGAGGAACAGGAGGAGAAGGAGGGATCACGTAAGGGATCGCTCGCTGTGTGAGGGTTTGCTTACCGATTTATACACGTCCTTGAATGCAAAGTTCAGAGCTTGCGTGGGAAAATATCGTATAACATTGGCCAAGTTACCACGCCAAAACGAGCCAAATCCCTGCTCCTTGGGTATACGAACAAAGGCATCGACTATGCCCTTGTAACGCTGGTCGGCTGAAATCTGTTTGGAAACCTCCTGCACCTGCAGCAGGAGCTTAACACGTTCAATCGGAGCCACTGCTGTTTTGGCAACTGCCGCCGAAACGCCGCCCATCATAAAATCCATAAGAAAGGACTTGAGATCGCCCTTTCCACCGCCGCCACCGCCGCCTTCTTCACCCATTGTTGCGTATTCTTAGATGCTTTATATCGATATGGGGAAAAATGGTCAAGATTGTAAAATGTGATATACAAATAATTTTGATAATTTTTTTTATAACGTAACAAGGAACAGAGACCGAACTGACGCAGGCCTGACGAGATTCTAAGCACAGTCGGTTCGACGACTCGAGCGCGATGGAGTTGTCTTGGCCAACTTCGATTTCGGTATTTCGGTAGCTCAATGGCACAGCCAAGGTCACATGTAGGCATATATATATATATAAATATATATATAGATGTGCCTAGCCCGATCTAGCAGGCGACGGAATATAAGAAAAACACAAAACATTGTACTATTTTTATCAATTTTTATATATTTTTAAACCAACCTAGGTTGAGTTTGTTGTTTGTCGAGTCGTGTCGTGTCGGAGGAGGCCAAAGAATCTCTACGCACAGATCTTCGATGTCGATGATTCTTTGGATCCCTCCTCCTATCGAGAACTCTCTCTGGTTTGTTTTTTGGCTGTGGAGATGGCGCGACCCAGCAGCATGACAGATAGGATATATTGTGGATATAGCCTAACCCAAACTTAACAATACTAATCAATATCAATATCGTCGTCAATGTTCGTTCGTCTTTCAGTGTGTACTGGGTGTGCTCCCATGAGCCGAGTCGTTTCCTCTTCTCCTAGCGTTTATTCTTCTTCTGTTGCTGTTGCCGTTTGCCGTTTGCTTTTTGCTGTTGTTCTATTGATTCTGGCCATCCATCGTTCCGTAAATTAGTTTCCCAGTTATTATATATAATATAATTTCATAATTATATCTGTGGGGGGGGGGGGGGGGGGGGG
>VNJQ01001256.1:0-82755 GCA_008042515.1 Drosophila truncata | reverse complement strand
GGGGGGGGGGGTATCGGAGGAAAAGGAAAAAATGGGGCTGGGAGAAAGGGTTTCTTATTGCTTGCCATTTTGTTCTTGCTAAGGTGATTGGTTGATTTTGTTGCAGATCAAACATTTGCTGTTTTGCTGTTGCTCTTTCAGTTATCTAACATAATTATAGCTGGTAGTGTTTAGTTTTCTTGTTTTTATGTTGTATGTAGTTGTTGTATTTTGCTGTTGTTGTTGTTGTTTGAATAATTTAATAATTTAATTTACAAGAACTTCTTGATCTCATCGTACAACACAAGCACGAAAGCACCGCCAGTGCCTCTGAGAACGTTGGAGAAGGCGCCCTTGAAGAAGGCACCAGTGCCCTCCTGCTTGGCAATGGTTGCCCAGCAGTGCAGTGTGTTCTTGTAGATGATCTCGGTGGACTTGCGGCCAGACTGCATCATCATGCGACGACGCACAGTGTCGAAGGGATACGACACGATGCCAGCAACGGTTGTCACAACCTGGGCGATGGCCCAGCTGATGTAGATGGGTGTGTTCTTGGGATCGGGCAACATACCGCGAGCGGTATCGTAGAAGCCGAAGTAGGCGGCACGGTAGATGATGATGCCCTGGACAGACACACCGAAGCCGCGGTACAAGCCAACAATGCCGTCGCTCTTGAAGATCTTGGTCAAGCAGTTGCCCAGACCGGTGAATTCACGCTGACCACCCTTGCCAGTATCAGCAGCCAAGCTATAAGTGAACAAAAATTCATATTATATCATATTTTACACACATTTTTTTCAATCTCTTTTTGTGCAAAACTTACCGAGTACGGGCAAAGTCCAAGGGGTAGACAAAGCACAGAGAGGTAGCACCAGCGGCACCACCGGAGGCCAGGTTACCGCAGAAGTAACGCCAGAACTGGGTGTTCTTGTCAACACCTCCCAGGAAGACCTATCGATTAAATAAATGGAGCAGCAAATTAGCATAGGAAAGGCGATAGGCAGCGATAGTTAGGAATCTAATCAATCGATTACTTACCTGCTTGTACTTGTCCTTGAAGGCAAAGTTCAGAGCCTGGGTCGGGAAGTATCTGATGACGTTGGCCAAGTTACCGCGCCAGTACGAGCCAAAACCTTGTTCCTTTGGAATGCGGATAAAGCAATCAACCATGCCCTTGTACTGCTTGTCGGGGCTGATTTGTTTCGAGATGTGCTGAACCTGCAGGAGCAGCTTCACACGCTCAATGGGGGCGACGGCAGTCTTTGAGACAGCTGCGGAGATGCCTCCGGCAGCAAAGTCCTTGACGAATCCAACAGCATCGAAATCCTTGCCCATTTTGCTGTAAACACAATTATCGGGTGATGATGGGCACCCAAAAACTTTCAATTAATCGGTTTCTCTCCTTCTTCTCTTCTCCTTTTTTCTTTTGCTTGCTTGATGAAATCTTGATGTGGTGCTTGATGGGATGTATGGATAGATGGATGCTTGATACAAGGGCGGGAGCTTCCCATGTGTTGCATAATGTTTACGATTGACAATAACGATGAATTCACTTTTTTTTTCTTTTTGTTTTGTTGATTCACAAGACGAATAGCCAAAAAACCAAATAATAATGTGAGAAAAATAATGATACAAACCAAAACCATGCACTTTTCTTTTTTTTTCTTTCTTCTTTTCTTTTTTGCTTTCACACACCACATGTAACATGTACATACTTGTTGTTAAACGTAAAAGGTTAAAACGTAAAAGGTTTGGCGTAAACTAAAAACGTAACGATAGCGCGGAAAGGTTAGAGACATGCATATGATAGGACCACAACTTATAAGTAAAACAAATGATTTAATGGGTGTATTACAATATAAGCGTTTAAAATACAATATATGGGATTTATAAACTAAAAACTAATATTACAAACAAATGAAAATAGAGTAGAGGCAATGATATGGTGTTAGTTTTATGTGCGGTAGTGACTTGTTTAGCTTTTCTTAATTATAAATTACTGTATTGGTATTGGTATTGGCTAAAACCGGTTAACGTTTGCAAAAAATATAAAATCCAACAACAATTAATCGCCGGCTTCAGTTGCCACGTGGTTTGAATAAATGGCAATTCCCAGTGTATTCGCCTACCAACCAGTTTTACGGAGCCTCTAAAGAGTTGCCCTCGAAATTTAAGAGAAGCCCCCAACCGATGGTTACGTGGCATGGCTTGGCTTGGCTGCTTGTGCTCAACTCTTTTTTAATTTCTCTTAGTTTTGTTAATTGAAACTGCATTTTTCTAGTTTTCATTCAGCAAGAGCAGCAATGTTTGCATATTTTTGGATTGCATAATTGCCGCAGTGAGAGAACAAAGAATAGAGGCAAGTTCAATGGAAAATTCGGTGTGTGTGGACTTTGGCGCAAGTGCGAGTGGGATGGCTATATGGGGCCAAAACTTTTTTCCTTTTCTTTTTTTTTTCTTTTCTTTTATTTTTTTGGCAGCTGGCTTTTGCCATTGAAGCGTATTCGATAATTTTAGAATTTCAAGTGTGCAAAGAAGAAGCAGCACCAGCAAAGAGCGTTTTTCGTTTCGTTTCGTTTTATTTCAGCAAAATTCAATTAGGCCGCACCGCACCGCCTTTCATTGATGGGTTTATGTAACACTTGACAAAGACAAAGAGATAAGCAAGCGCGAAACTTGGTTTGCTTTCTCTTCAGTGCTTCCCTCTTTCTCTCTTTCTCTTTGGTCAACTGTTCTATGTACGGTTATCTAATCGAGGGGGGGAAGCTAGGGGCCAAAGAGAGAACGCCAAAGCTTTCGCTTCCGCGGCAAAGAGAACGAACGTGATGTAATAGCCGCAGCTGGAAAAATTCGAATTGGCCCCGAATTAAGGTTGCACGTGGAAGGCTAAAGCTTCTTAGAGTTGTATCCAATCCAGGCGAGTTATGCTTAATTCATTGTTATTGATTGCATAAGAGCAGCACCGTTGTTAACCACAAAAAAAAAAGTAACCAAGCGATTCAAGTTCAGCTCGGTTTATGTAACCAAAAGCGAATGGAATATTCTCTTCCAACAGATCAACTTGATTGGAAATTGGAAGTAAAAAAAATATTAAGAGTCACTCGCGTTGTTTTATTAGTCGATGATGTGTGGATGCAGTCGAGTTATTCTATTTAATTTCAATTGGCCTGCATACGTACTATTTGTATGTGTTTTATATCACAGCACAAAACCGAAAAAAAATATTTATCCTTATTCCCTTGGAAATCAAAGGTCTTAACCGGACGGCAAATGAATTGCTTGTGAAAGTACCGTACGGCGAAATCGGCCAGCTAGCCTGCGCTGCCTGCGTTGGCGTTGGCGCTAGCGAGGCCGCGCAGTCGACGTCAAGTTCAGCAACAGTTGCGAGAGAGCGGGGGGCGGGGGGGAGGAGAGGCGGGCTGGGCAGCGGGAGAGCTTGCGAAAAGCGTCATCCATCTATCGCTCGGCGGGTTGGCAACAGCACGTGTGCGATAGAGAGGGCAGAGAGACAGAGACAGGGGCGAGAGCGAGATCGTTGCTTATCAGCGCCAAGAATTCAATGCCGTGTATGTGGGTTGCATAAGAGGAAGTGTGTACTCGCTCGCATTAGAGAAAAAACACTTTTTATTTCGTTTTAACCGCCTCGAAAATGCATATATGGCCAATTGTTTTTCATTTACCCCTTTCGAGGTTTTGGCTTTTGCTTGCCAAAAAAAAAAACCAAACGCTCTCTTCTTCTTCTCTCCTCTCCCACTCACTCTCTGTCCAAAGAACATTTGCAGTTGGCAATGAGCCGAGGCGTCAGCTGCGAAGCATGTGACTAGGCTTTCTCGCTCTAATTCTCCCTCTCTCTCTCCTAGCTTTTGCTGGCTCGCGCCCCCTCTCTTTCGCGCACGCGGAAGAAAGGGCGGCAGGCGGCTGGCACAGCTCGAAAAGTGCGTGAAGCGATTAGATAAAGATTGCTAATACAGTTATTTATATAAGGCCTGTCTGCGCCGCTTTTTCAAGGTCCCGCTATCGCAAAAAAATTACATAAAAAACAAGAGCGAGCGCCGCCGCCGTTGGCGACAAGCCAACACAAAAAACAAAAAATAGAGAAAGAAAAAGTGCAGTGGAGTTGCGGCTAAAATTAAACAGCGGCCAAGTTTACAAAGAATCGGAATCTGAATAGGCATCAGCTGGGAGACTCGGATTTCGGCAGACTAAACAAAAAATGGGGCGTGGAGCCAGCCAATAAACACGAGGCATTGAAAATTTCCGCCGAGTCGCCAATTTATCGGTTGTATCCAAGCCGATGATGATGATGATGATTCGCCTTTCCAATGAATTAATGCGATTTACTTGAGAGATGTAAAAATCAAACTGTATCGCTCTGAGGGAATCTGTGCCTGTAATCAGTGCAAAATGGCGCTAAAAGGCCGGACAAAAGGGCAAAATAAACATAAAAATCACATGAATACCTGAGAACTTGTGACGTCCGGCGTTTGACGTCACACGGCCAGGAAGGGGGGGGCTAAGAAGGGGGGCCACAAGCAAATTGTTCTGTCAATTTTCTGGCCACAACTTTGTACTTTTTTGACACGGTGAAAGAGGAAGACGAAGAGAAAGAAGAAAGCGGGTCATAAGAGAAAAGAGACAGTTACATTTTCTCTTGCGGACACACACACAGCCATACATAAGAACTTGCACGCGCAGCTGGGCCGCCGACAGGGGGGCGAGCGAGAGGGCGCTACAGCACATGGAATTAATTCGCCAGTGTGTGCGTGCGTGTACCGGGGCAATAGAACAATCAATTGCCACACTTTCATCTAATAAATCTCTCGCATATAAGCCCACAAATGCACAAAGTGCAACTCAATTTACAAAAGTATTTATTGTGCTCACAATTCAAGCTAAAGAGAAAAATAAAAAACGCCGCAAGAGCACAGCCCTGCCAACTCGCTGCGAATTGCATAAGTTGGCAGTTCCAGCGTGGTTGCAAAAAATAAAAAGAAAAATGGGGGCAAAAATCCGGGAAAAACCATCCAGCGTGGCTCAAAACGAGAAATGACCTCAGATTTCTGACTCAACGCGGCATCGCTGGCCCGCCAGAGGCGTTTCTTCAAGCAATTATTGTTAGTGTCGCACAGCTTCGGCTTAGCCGCAATTATTTTGCCAGGTTATATAAGCACTTTTTTTCTTGCCCTTTTTTATAGCCTAGTTGGGGCCAAAATAACGCCTATAGCTTTACAAATAGACTGTATATATACAAATTAAACCAACACCGACACAGTAAAAAAATTAGCACATTACATAACTAAAGAATCTAGCGCAAGGTGACGTGAAAAAAAAATCAATGGCGGTGCAAATTTTCGGGGGCAGGCAAATTTTCCGCCGTTAGCAGGCGTTGCGGGCGCCAGGCGCTGTCGTAGGTGATAAATAGAAAATAGCACAATACCTTCAGTTGTTAACTTCTCACAAAAGTCACAGAATAAAAACTTCTTTTGCAGAAACGACGAAGCGCGTGCTCACTTGACGAAAAAAAAACGTGAAGTGAGGCTGCTGGTTCTATTCTACAAATTCCTGAATATTTGTAGTGGTATTTTTACTCTTGTATTTTATATTTCCTGCTGGTCACACTAATTTGTCGAATTTACATAAGAATAACAGTGTGAGAAAGAGTTAACAGCGTTTTGCTTATGGAATGCAACAGAAGAGAGGAATTATTCGTTTTTAACAGCGTTTTACTTATGGAATGCAACAGAAGAGAGGAATTATTCGTTTTAACAGCGTTTTGCCTATGGAATGCAACAGAAGAGAGGAATTATTCGCTTGTAACAGCGTTTTGCTTATGGAATGCAACGGGAGAGAGGAATTATTCGTAGTAGAAACTACCGATGGTGGCCATTTGATATATTCGATGTTTTCATTGCGAAAATTCGATATTATCGATATATCGTGCATATTTATGATCACGGTAACAATTAAATTAAATTCACCGCACGAACCTAGTGGTGAAAAACCGTGAAGAGGTATTTTTAAGTTAGTTTTGTATATTCCCTGTTGGTCACACTAATCTTTGTTATTTACAATGTTATTAACAGAGTTTGCTGTTATGGAAAGAGTTAACAGTGTTTTGCTTATGGAATCTAACAGAAGAGAGGATTTTTCTGTTATTAAGAAAGTTAACAGCGTTTTGCTTATGCAATCTAACAGAAGAGAGAGATTAACAGCGTTTTGCTATTGGAATCTTACAGAAGAGAGGATTTATTCGATTGATACTTTTGAAACTATCGATGGTTTGGACTATCACTATCGAATACATCGAGTGGAGACATTATCGATGTTCTTACAGCTCTAGGTGGTCTGACCCGCTAAATTGAAAAAATCAACTTATTTCAATTTATGCTTCAATATGTAAAGTCTTGGGGGATTCTTTCGCATTAAAGTGAAAAGTAAACGGTTATTTGAATTCTACCTGGAGAAGGGCCGACTTTTCCGATGAAAATGCCAACAATCGCAGAAAAAACGCCAAATCTGGGCACACCTAACGCTGAAAGCCTCGAGACAGCACGTCTGGCAACACTGGATGCCCAAAGCTTAAAAGTCTGGTAGCACATTTCCGGTGATTTAAAATAACTAGGCCGTTATGTTCGATATACGCTTTTTATACTTGATTTTAGATTTATTAACAGTTGAAAAAATGCAAATTGCAAACGAATCAAAGTGCATTCAGGTCGTCCCTTAGCCCATGGTACCTTCTTCCTTTTACGATATTTGTACTTGTGTATTATCCGCTTGAGGGTTAACAGCTTCCGTTTGGCATAAGGACTTCCGTTCTTGCCGTTCTTGATTTCAGCGAGTGTAGGCATTAATTAAATGAAATGTTTTCCAATTGCTGTGGCCAATGGCAGCGTAAATATTAATAATAATATGTATTCCACAACGAATTTTCTTCATTGTGCCAAGAGTTATCGATGTATGCAAGTTATTAATAAGAACTGTTGAATAATATTGACATTATTTTTTGCTAAAAATCGTCTGGATATATGTACTTACCAATATTTTGGGCATTAATAAAATAAAATGGCCTGCGGCATAATAATGTGTAATCACAATTAATTTTCTTCATTGTGCCAATGAGACCGTTGTGTGTGATAGTCATTCTTACGAACTATTGAATAATCATTATTTATTTTTCACTATATTCGGTGTTGGCTTCACTTACCCATATTTTGGCTTATTAAGACGCTTAAGTAGCCCCGGTCGAATTTTGACTTCCACATTCGCCTCGGGCTTTACCTTTTCGTCGTTTATCTTAGATTTTAGCTTCTGGTTTAGTTCTAGGAGCACCCGATGGTATAGCTTCAGCTGGTCCTCGTCAAGAGATGGCCACGCGTTTCGGTCCATTCTGTTATTGATGGTGATGGGGGAAGGGGTGCGCTTCTCAAAATATAAAGATTTTCTCGTTGGTAAATTTCTTTAGAATATTGACTTGTTTACTGTTCAAAGCGTGATGAGAAAATGGGAAAAATATAATTTTAGCTTGTGGTCCTAACTTGACAATTCCGAATTTTGATATGAGTAAATATAAGAGCCTACTCTAAAATAATAGTTCAATTGACAGCTTTTCCAATGTGTTCTTTTAGTAGAAATATTTGTTAAAGAAACACAGTTCGTATGGTTTTATGGAAGTGAATAAATACGCAATGTTTGTCAAAATATAAAAACTGGGAAAGGTAGCAAGGCTGCATAATGTATTGCTTATTAAATATCTTCTGTATGATTTTTAGTTAGGAAATAATATATAATATCCAAAAAATAACCCATTTAAAGTAATTAAGCACACATTTTTATATACGAAAAATCATTTATTGAGTAAATTTCTTTTCGATTTGTTTTTCACATTTTCACAAAATTGTATTTGGGTTTAGTTGTAGTTTGTAGTTGTAGTTTGTATAGCTTCGTTTTCTAATATTTTCCTTGGCCTTGGGATACAATTTAGAAAGCCTTGTTGTGTGTGTGTGTGGGGGTGTGGGGGTGTCTTGAATGTGTGTGAAACTTGTTGTAATTTTTAATGTTTTGTAATTTTTGTTGTAATCCTTGTATTGAGCGCTAGCAATTAACATTTAATTACACCGAAAAAGGGAAAACATCTTACGCAGATAAGTATGCATGTGTATACACCTATGTTTATATAGTTTCTGGATCCATGGGGGGGGTGGCGATCGATTGAAATGAAAACACAGTAGTTACGGTTACGGTTAGTGGTTATGGTAATGTAAACAAATGCATAGTACTCGCTAGTAAATACTGTCTAAACTATGACACAACTGACATCGAGTAGTAGTCTTCTAAAGGGGGTTCTATATCCTATATCCTTTACGCGGTTATCTATATATTCCATGGGCAGATACAAAACATACACAGAGTTGGATATTCGATATATTTAGTGTTATGTGTTACGGTTAGCTTTCTGTTTGCTTTGTTGCTTTAAAAAACACAGAGTTATTCAATGTTATGGGAGTAAATGTATATGTTTGTAGGTAGGCTCTCCCTTAACCATTATCTATTTTTTGCAGATTTCTCGCTTTTTTTTTCCATATTTCTTTTTTTTTTTTTGGTTTTTTCATTTTCTCTTGTATAGGAAACAACAAAAATGGACGCAAAATTATTGTTATAGTAGTATTCAAGTTCAAGTTTACCCATCTTGCTTTTACGTTTAGTTAACTATATAGGAATATGCAAAACGTACACTTATAATATTTATTTCTTGTTTTATTTTGTTTGTTTGTCTTCTTATCGATCTGATACTATATAAATGCAGCTCTAAAACTTGTATTCTTTTGACATTATTTTCCTTACTATCTGGCGGCATCCCAAGTCGTGTCTCAATAGTGTCTTCTTTTTCGCCCTTCAAATACATTTAATAACATTTCTATAGAAATATTCAAAGCTGAGGTAGTTATTTCATCCATTTATTCTTTACTTTAGTTTACGTTTGGTTAATGTTACTCCACAAATACGCTGTAGTTTAGTTAGTTATAAGGTATACACACACATCTATGTACTCATTATTACCTTGCTCACATATTCACATTAAATTCATAATTTAGACGAGTGTTTGAGTTGGGGAGAGGCCTTACGGGGGGTTTTACTTGGTACAAAGGAGACAACATCGAAAGCCTCACGAAACGATCATCGGTATGTTGGAACAAACACTGGAAACTTATCGGAACACCAGGACATCGGAGAGTCGAATCGAGATCGAAATCGAAATCGAAGGGATAACAACTGAAAAATTCAAAATGCTGAACTACAACGGAAATAGAAATAAAAACAAAATGGCAAATAATAGTTTGTGGGTTTTTTTTGGTTTTTTAATAATATTTTACTCTTTTTTTGTTATATTTATAATATTTATAGATATTTTAGCTCTGTAATGTAGATACAATGTACAATGTAGATACATCCTGTGTCGTCACATCATCATCCTCATGAAGATTATGCGTAGATTAAATGAACTTAACGTTTAAAAAGTAGACGACGCAAAAAAAAAGCTCTAAACTAATTTAGGTAAAGATAAAGGTAAATTTAAAAATAATTAATGTAAAAATAGTTGTATTTTTTTGTTGGTTTTTTGTTTTCTTTCTTTTTCATTTGTTTTGTTTTTCTTTTGTAAATTTTCCTCTTCAACTTTTAGGTGTATCTTTTTCTCTTTATAGATTTATTTTAGATATTATTTTTATGTTTATTATTATTATTATTAAAGTGTTTAAAGTGGTTTCTTTATAGTTTGCTCGCCATTTAAAAATTTCCAAAAATGATAGTGTGGGGGATGGGGGTTGGGGGTATGTTTATGCAAGGGGGGGGGGGGGATTGTATGGTGTTGGTGTCCAGCGGATGGTTTTAATTATAAACTACTATCACACAGGCAAACCAGGCGCTGGATGGCGGTGAAATGGGACATCGAGAGAGGGATGAAGGATGAATAAAATAGGACGGGGCAGGGGTGCTGCTGAAGGGAGTGGGGAGGTGGTGGTGGTGGTGGCGGTGGCAATATGAAATACACAACAAAATATTAATAAAATTAATCAAAGTAAATAATCGTGGGAATCGTACAGATATTCCCACTTTTGGGGTACAAAATCAATTGGAAATCGTTTCAAGGATGCCATTTACTCCTACACAGGCTGCCTTCCAAGTGTATCGAACTATACTTTATGTATATATGTATATATATGCTTATGTATGCTTTATAGATTATTGTTTTATAGTTTAGTTTAGAGTTTAGTGGTTAGTTAGCGTTGTTGTTTTTTTTTTGTTGTTTGTTGGGATAGTCGATGATGCTGCATGTATGGTGTGGTGTGTTTGGTGAATATGGTGTGTTTGTGTGTGGTGTCTTTGCAATAAATATAACGGTAACTAAATATATGTTGTAGCTCAGTCTCCAGTTGATTACCGTGTATAATTTATTACAAATCGAAACAATAAAAAAAATATATATATGAATAATATTAAATAAAGACTATCAAATATATATATTTATATATATACATATAGTTATATATATATATGTATACCGGTATATATGTATATATGTATTCAAAATGCTTGAAATGTACAAAAACAAACAAACAAAGCTCAGGGATTTTTGGGGGTCATTTCGTATTCTTCTCCTGCTCCTCTCCTTCCTATTCGTTTCGTTTCGTTTCATTTCATTACATTTTTGTTCCATTTCATTTCGTTTCGTTTCAACGCGTTGCCTATATTATTGTATTTAATTAATTTTGGATAAGACCTTGTGGTTGCTATTGTTACTGTTTGCGTTTTACATATAAATTACGAATAGGGGGTTTCTTTTTTTATATCGAATTTTACATAGAGAATTTATTGTGTGTTGTGTGTGTGTGTGTGTGGTGTGGTGTGGTGTGTACTCAAAACTTTTTTTATTGTATTGTATTTATTTAGTAATATTTTTAAAGTTCTTGTTTGCCTTTTTATTTATATAGATTGTTTCTTTTTTTTTGTGGTTTCATTTTGTTAGATTTTTGTTATTTTTTTTCGTTTTTCTTTTGTTGTTTCTTTAAGTGTTGTTGTTGTTGTTGTTTTTGTGTATGTGTAAACTTTGTAGTACATTTTTCTTACGGCTGACACAATTGGTTTTTATTTCTTTCTTGCTTAAATGCTAAAAATATATAGTAAATGTTTTGAAAGTTTTATTACATGCTTCTGAAGTTCATGTTTTTTCTTCTCGAAAATTTGTATGTTCAGTTTCGGGTTTATTTTGACTTTTTCGCCATTGTTTTTTTTTTTTTGTTTTATATCGATTCGAATCGCATGCAATTGCATGCTGTGTGATCCGCTGTGTTCCATTCCATGCTTTTGTTTTGTTTCAAATTTAGTTTGGTTTTTGTGTCGTCGTCTTTCAGAGTGATTTAGTTGGATCTTCTTTCTTCCTTTCCTGCTTGTTTTTGTTTTTATCGACTAATTTTCTGGCTGCTCTGGATGATCTGCTGACTGTTTTTGCGTCCAAATTTCTTTTCGAAACTAAAAAATAATTAACCCCCAATTTGTATCGATTAATTTAGTGCTGTTTCATCGGACATCGCTCATTTCTAACACTATAGTAATTAAATCCTCTCGTTTAGCTTTAGGTTCTTGCTTTAGATTTAGATTTAGATTTAGCTTTAGGTTTAGTTTTTAGTTTTAGATTTAGCTTTAGTCACTTGCTTATATCATTATATTTCATCATTTTCACTGTGAGTGGCGGCTTGGCTTTTTGGGCTATTTGCTCTGCTTCTTCGCTTCCTTTTCCTGGCTAACGGTTCTCTAGGTGTCCTTCTGCTGTTGTTGCTGTCAAGCTTACGTTTAAACTCGCGTTATATCGTTATCGCTATCGCTATCCCTATCGTTAATCGTTAAAGAATGACTCGTTTATCAACTGTTTCTATCTCTCTCTCTTTCTACCTGTCTCTTTCCAACTTTCACGCGCCTAACAATTGAAAAACAAACCTCAGTTTTCCGTTTTAGTTTTAGTTTTTTTTTTTTTGTTTTTCTGTGTATATGCCCTAAGAAAACTCCTTCCTTCCAATAGGTTAAAAATCCCTTCTCATAATAGACGAAAAACATACGAAAAAAAAAATAATAATTAATAAAACTCTTGATTTGTACTCATGTTTGTACCGCTAAAAACGTTTTTCCCTTTCTTTCGCTTAGTTTCTCCTTTGTAAATATTTATATATATGTACATATATAAAAAAATATGCCTTTTTAAAAAAGTTCTCTTCCCTAACTCTCTCATTACATTGTTTAAGCTTGTGTTAAGAGTTTATCTTTTTTTTCATCGACATCGATTTACCTCCTTCGTCCTTTTCGTTTCATTTCATTTCAGTTTTAAAGAGTACAAACTTGTTTGTCTTCGTTTTATGTTAAATTATATAGGTATAAAAATAAAAAAAAATTAAATCAAAAACCTTTCGAATTCTCTCTTGTTAGCAAAGCAAATTTTGTTCTTGTTTTTGGATTTTTGTGTTCTAAACTGATGTTATTTTTAGGGTGTTTTCTCCTCCGGTTTCCTGACAAGTACTTCTGTGGTTTGATTTTTCTGTGTGTGTGTGTTTTTGTGTTGTGTCTGGGTAATGTTGTGTTTGTGTAAAAAATGTACATCAAAAGCATTTTTGTCGTCGTTTTAAATAATAATAGTTGTTTGTTTATAAAGTTAATTTTTTTTGTTTTGTTTTAGTAAGTAGTTTTTTTTTTATAATTTAAATAGTTGTTAAATTTAAAAACGAGTTTATCACACCTTAAACGTTATCAGTACTTGGCACAACTTACAACACAAAAAAGTACTTTTCTCATTATTCTTTTTCTCTTTTTCTCATTTTCCCTTTTTTTCTTTTTTCTTTCGTTTCCCCAATGGGAAAATTAAATTTTAACTCTTTGCTGGACGTTTTCCGGAAATAAAAAAACGGTTGGAAATGCAAACACGATTTCAGAAATTTTTAGAAATTCAGATTGGTGTTGTTTTTCGAAAAGGAATTTTCAGTTAAAATCTAATTCTCCCCTGCTAAATCGACTTTCCTGCTGGTCATCCGTTCATCATCATCATCCGTTCTCGTTCTGCCTAACCGTTGCCTCACTCTCCTGCCTACCTTCTTTTAATAACGATATAAAATAGCCTCTAAATACTAAAAAATAATTTCGTTTCTGCTTTTCACTTTCCTCACAATCGCTCGCCCTCGTCGTTCTTCAATTGAGTTTTCTTTCTACATCATTATCATTATCATTATCATTATCGTTATCGTTATCGTTATCGTTACCATTATCTTTATTCTTATCTTTGTCTTCGTTTTCAACGCGCACGCTAACTCACAAGTTTTTCAGTTGTTTTTCTTTCATTCTTTATATATTCGTTATATTATTATTATTATTATTATTATGTTTATGATGTTTAATAAACCCCCCCAATCGAAATAAACCAGAGCTATAGCTAAATTATTAACTCGTCGATCTGACTTCTTGACTCTTTGATTCAGCATTTGGAATAATAATTTTCATTTCTTTGTTCTTTCTCATTCTCTGTTTTGGAATCTTTTAGAAAAATTCCAATCCGTTCCGTTCGTTCTTTATAAATATCGTATTTAAGCATAGATCATCCTCATATATCTATATATATATCTATATATATGTATATATGCATTGACAACTTTGGACATTTTTCCATGGAAAATATTATGAAAAAAAATATATATATTTATGTATACACTAATTAATAAGAATTGGTATTCGTTACATTGTTATTAAAAAAAAAGTTGAGGAAATTGTTTAGATTTGTATACATATATATATAGATATACATATATAGAATAGATTCTCAAGTATAACAAAACAAAATGTCACGCATTTAGATCAATGTTAATGCCTAGCAACATTCTTATATACACTTCCACCTCTCCCATCATTCCCTCCTCATCTCGCTGCCTCCTACATCCTACTTCCTACATCCATCCCCTTGCTGAGTCCCAAGTTGATTCTTCAGTTGGTATGGTACAAATATGTAGATATATCTGATCTCTGGGTGGGGAGTTTGACCCAAAACTATTTCGCATTTCGCGTAGGGCTTTTTTGGTGGGTGAAGTGAGTGATTGATTGATTGTTTAATTGATTTGATTTTTATTTGGATTTGGTTTGAGTTCGGATCGGTTTGATTTCTTTCTGTGTTTGTATTTTTGGCTCTGAGAAACTTTTGGGAAAAGATTCGCCACACTTAGAAGACTCGTCGTCAATCGGGATTCTTCTCTGTGATCTGGTGATCTTGTGATCTCGTGATATGCCTTTACCAACAAGTCTGTCTCTTAGTTTGGCTAACTTTTCACTTGGGTTCTTTTCGGTTAGTTTCGCTTTTCTTATATTTTCTTTCCATCTGTTATTTGTGTTTTTGCTTAGAACTAGGTTTTCAATATTAGTCTGGCTCTTCATTAGGATATTTGTTTTTGTTTTTGTTTTTGTTTAGCATTATTATTCATTGTTACGCTTCGTGAGTTTAGTTTTGAGTTTTTGTTTGTATTTGTTTGTTTTATATTTTTGTTTTTTTTTTATAATTTTAGTTTTTAGTTTTTAGTTCTTAGTTGTTTGTTTTGTTTTTTTGTAGAAGATAATGCACTTACATTGAGGTATTTTAATTACTTTTTCAATCTTCTTCAACTTCTGCTTTTTCTGGTTTTTTCTTAGATTCTTCTTCCAAAAAAATTAAACCAAAGAAAGTGTGATATTTCAAAAAATTGGGCTGCCCTAAAGCTTGTACACGCTGCTTGCTGGCTAAATGTTTTTTATTTTTTCCTTTCGTCGAAAAGTGTAAATTTTTCTTTCATGTCATTTCTTCCAAAATAATGTGCCGCTCAAAAGTTGTTTTCTCTTTAATTTTGTTCTTGTTAATTTTTAAGATTTCTTTTTTTTTTTTGTTTTTGTTTTGTTTGCCGAAATGTTGATTTTTCCTTGATTTAAATGCCTGAATATAACAGTTCTTTCCGTTTGTCTCCGATGCAAGTGTTATACAAACAAAAGGGTTGGATCGCTGGGTAGTTTTGTGGAGGGATCTACTGCGTAACATTAACTCTATGGAATATCTAGTAAACAGTTTAATATATTTACGTTATATTTACGTTAAAAAAAATAAGATCGTTAGTTAGAAAGTTAGTAATTAATTAATAGGCGGTAGTAAATGCTTGAAAACAACACAAAACTGGGCTATTGCTATTGTTGCTTGTTTTGGCTTGGTTTTAAGATTGTAGTTTGATTGTTTGTTGCTCCGATTCAGTTACTTGGGTTGGGTTTTGGTCATACTGTTATACTGTTATACTGTCATACTGTCATACTATTCTACGTTCCCCTAGGAAATGCATTCTCTTACGGACTTTGATTTTGATTTGGGTTCAATCGGATCATCGCTGATGTATTTTGTAGTGTCCCATCCATGTATAACAGCTTGTCTCTCATACGCGTCTCAAACGTTATAACGTAACACTTAACGTAACGTAACGTCTTTTAAAAAAAATTAACATTTCAGCACCTTCATTTCATTTCTAGTTAGTTTTTAGTTTTGTTTTGTTTTCATTTCAAGGCAAACACATTACAATAGTTTCTTTAACACTATCTCTCTCGCTCTTGCTATGTCCTTCTGCCATTCTCCGATTCTTCGGACTAAGTAAATTCAACAATTCTTGTAACGCTTCCCTCAGCGACAAAAAAAAAAGAAGAAACACTGGTATCATCAATACACAACACAAAACAACTCTCCTCTCCCACAGGTATCGACAAAACTATCTTACAGCTGTACAGTTTACAGTAAACATTGCTCTCGCTGGCTATCCATTTCCATTTCCATATCCATATCCAACATCCTTATTCCCTATCCATCCCTAGTCAGTCGCTAATCATCCGATCCGTTCATTCATCTCAGCTCTTAACGATATTGTATACATTAGATTGTTGTGTAGTATAGTTTTATCTTTCTTCTTTTTTTTTTGGTGGTTTAGGTTTTGGGTTTTGGGTTTTGGGTCTGGGTTGAGGTCTGTGTCATACTTGGTATAACAACGAATGGTTTTTTGGGCCAACAGTTGCATCAACTGCCGCACATTGTGCACATAAAACTGAACTGTTCTTAACTGTCATACCTGTCTACTACTACTAGGATTATATAACTCCCAAATAGAGCATGTTTTTTGTATTTCTAGAGTGTGTTCTTTGACGCTTTTCTGTCTTTGTTGTGTGGGGTTCTTCTGAATTTGTGTACAATTTTTGTTGTTGTTGTTGTTGTTATTATTTTTTCCTGGTTTGATTGGTCCAAACAAACGATTCATATACTCTTTTGCCTGGTTTTTTTTCTCTCCTCTCTTCTCTGCACGTCACGACGTTCTTCTACTTAAATATATGCTCTTATTAAATCTTTGTTAAAAAAAAAGTAATTAAAAATAAACGTTTTATATATTTAAATATATTTAAAAAAAATATAACGCATACACTACTAAATGTTTCTTGTTTATCTTTCCATTTCCATTCGTGGGGTTTTCTTTCTAGTTAATTTTTGTGCTGCCGCTGATGTTGTTGCTGTGTTGTTGTAGCTTTTTTTCTTATTCAAATTAGTTTTTGCGTTTGAAAATTCTGATTATCTCAAAAGGGATGGGTGTTTGGGGTGGCCAAAAGCCTATTGAAAAGGGCGGTGCCACAAAAGTTTACAATAACATAAAAGGGACGGGGGACGGGGGACGGGGGAGCACAAATTGAAATGTGGAGAGAGCAACAACACACATGGGCGTGTTGCGCTGGTGACTGGTGACTGGTGACTTTTTGGATGAACGATATAGAGATAGCGCTTTTTCCATGTAACGTTTTCTCTTTATTTCTTAGCATGCAAATGAAGAATGTTGTTATTGTTGTTGTTATTCCTGCTGTATGTGTGTGTGGCTCTTGCGGATCTTCTCTTGCTATGACCTAGTGTACAGCTTCTTGCTTCTTGCTTTTTGCTTCTTGCTTCTTGCTTGTTTCCTGACGGGTGGGTTGCTCCTGTTCCCTTAAATGCTCCTGTTCCTGTTTCTGTTCCTGTTCCTGCTGTTCCCAGGTTACTTTTGGCCTGGCTTTTACTTTTGTCGTCGCCTGTGCCAGCACAAATGTGGCGTCTATTTGTTTTTTAATGTGGTTGTTTTGTATAAGGGGGAGGGGGATTGTAATTGTGGGTGATTGGTGGGGTTTTGTAGGTGTTTTTTTTTTTTTTTGTAGATGGTATAGATGTTAAATTGTGGGTGTATTGTGTTTCGGAGGTAGTATCAACCGTAGAAAACCCTGCCTTGGCTATTGTTGGCGCCTGTTGCTGCTGCAACATTGCCTCCTCTCATCTCATATCCTCTCCTCTGCTAAGCTTTTCTTCTTCTGCTTACTGCTGTGAGCTCGCCAACTGCTGCTGCTGCTGCTGCTGCTGTTGCTGCTGGGCTGCGGTAGGAGTTGCATTGCCAGGAGGCGGCGGCGATGGCTGCTGCTGCTGTTGCAACTGATGCGAAGTCGCTGCCGTCGACGCCTGCTGCTGATGGTGTGCAGGCGGCGTCGACGATGACGACGCCGACGACACAGGCTGATGATGCAATTGCGGCGGCAGCGGCTGCTGCTGCTGTTGCGATGATGGCGACTGTTGCTGCTGCTGCTGCTGCTGCTGCTGCTGGGCCCCACTGGTGGCGGCGCCTGCTAGGCTCTGTTGCTGTTGTTGCAATTGTTCTTTGGCAGCTTTCTGTTTTTTGGTTACTGGCGGCGGATTTGTCGACAGCATCATGGCTCGGATGCGTCGCTGTGCAGACTGAAAACAACAAAACAAACAAAAAGGAAAGATAATTCAGCAAAAAGCAAGGAATTAGGCGCCGCCACGCCGCTACTCACCTGTACGCTGTAGAATGGTCCAATAATGTGTACTGGTGTCTCCTCATCGCCGCCAGACGGCGGTGCCAGGGCATGTTCTGGCAGCTTAATCACACTGCCTGTAACCCGCTGCAATTCGCGCACATTTTGGCCACCCTTGCCAATGATGCGACCCACCTGGAAGCGTAAGAAAATTGTTAGAAAAAGATAACACAAAGAAAAGAAAGCATATGCTGGTCTAAAGTTGTCTTATTTACCTGAGAGCTGGCCACCAGCAACTCAACAGTGAGACGGACATCATCCGTGCCGCACATGAAACCCTCTTCGCGCATCTTCTCGAAAATCATGTACTGCGCCTTCCACTGACCCTCCGGTGTGCCAACAATCGTCACCTTGCGCTCCGTTTGTTGGTCCAGCGGCTTGTCGGCATCGAGGGGTGCTATTTTGAGGGATGCGTTCGAGAAGCGCATTATGCTACGGATGTGCGAGCCCTTGGTGCCAATTATGGCACCAACAGCATTATTCGGTATATATAGGTAGGTTGTCTCCTGTAGGTCATTGGGAAAGACTGGGGGCACAACGCTGGCCGGTGTCTTGGACATGGCAAAGCTTTGACACGAGGGATACGGCATGCTCGTATTAAAGACCATGCCGTTGCCCGGTGTCGACATCATTGCCATGGGATGGAGACCGGGGAACATGAGACTCTGCGGTGCCATCGCCTGCAGATCATTCTCATAGCTCTGGCGGAGTTTGGTGCTGATCTGATTCTCGGCACGTGACATATTCTCAATCAGACCCTTCACCGTAATAATGCGCTCCAAATTGAAGCTGTTGATGTCATTGATTGAGCTGACGGTGATCTTAGTATCGGTATCCTGCATAATTCTCTTAATTGTATTTCCCGATTTGCCAATAATACGTCCAATCAGATTGTTGTGGGCGAGTATCTTGAGGCAAATTTCCCTGAAAAAAAAAAAAAACAAAAAAACGAGACAATAATTATTATAAATTAAGTGCTTTGAGGTTGCTTACCAAATATACTCACCCCTTATTCGTGGAGAGGGCCTCCTGCTGCATCACCTCCAGGATGCGCTTGCAGGCATTGGTACAATTCTCTGGATTACCATAGATCGTTATTGATTTCTCAAGTGAGCCCACGTTCTCCTTGCGATGGACGTCGACGCGAGCACGGCTCTGTTGTGTGATCGTCCTAATGGTGCTGCCCTGGCGACCAATGATGGCCCCCACCATCTCGCTCTGGACAAGAATGCGCAGCGGGAAGTCCGCCTGCCTGCCAGGGCCGGGCATACCCGGATACGGATTGCGCTGATTGCGCTGGCTACGCCGCTGATTCTTATCCAGTTGCTCGGCATGCAGCTTGCTGCCCTCAAACTCGACACCGTTTAGACCGCCAGCAGCTCTGTAGGCAGAGAGAGAGAGAGAGAGAGAGAAAGAGAGAGAGTTTGTGATTAATATATAGATCAAAGTCTGTGTATGAATGGGTAACCCCTTTCCAACTTCGATCGAGTCCTGGCTCCTCCTCGATCGATCGAATTTGGATGGGGAATAACACAGAAAGTGACAAGTGATAGGAAAGAAGTTTTGGTTGGATGATTTTGAAAGAAACACTGAACAATGGGAAGAGAGGTGTAGGTAGCCACACAAACCCCATCCACCCCGAATATTTGTATGCAAATAAAGCCCCCAAAATACGAATATATATATATTATTATATGATATATGTTATATGTAAAGCTCAGCTCGACCTCGCTCCCCGAAACTGACAAAAAGAGATGATATAACATATACAAAGGTTCCAAATCTGCGTTTAACACTAGACCCAAGCCAATTCATGGAATATTATTGGTTCTAGGTCTGGTATTAAGCCAAGATTCGGTTGGAGAGACAGAGTGAGAAAGAGAGATATAGAGAAAAAGAGGTTGTAGATGAGTAGTTTTATTATTTTTTTTTTTAGGGGTATATACCTTTGCGCCTGCTCAGGATTTTCGAATGTTATATGTACTGTTTGAGTATTTTGATCCTTACTAGAAATAGCCTCACACTGTTTGACGATGCCATAGGGCTTCAGTAGCGGTTCGATGTCTTCGAATCGTGTTTGCATCGGTATGCCGCTTATTAAGATTTTTGATGTCGTAACACTGTGAAGAAAATAGCGTAAAAACACACAAGAACAAGAAAAAACAAACAAAAACACAAAAAGAAACAAAAAATAGTAGAAGGTAAGTAAGTAGGTAAGTAGGTAAGTAGTAATGATAGTTGGTGGTCCAATAAAGAAAAGGAAAGGAAGGCAGGAAGGAAGAAAGGAGGGGAAGCGGAGGAGGTGGAAAAATGAAGTTGATAAGAACACAAAAAATATGCAAATAAAAAATTAAAATAAATAAAAAGCGGAAAAAAAGCAGTTGGTTAAAAGAGAGATTTTTCGAGAGACAGAGAGCAGCGCAGCAACTAACATCTAAAGAGCGAGCGATTTTTGAGCGAGCGAGCGTGAGTATATAGTACGAGTGATCTGGATTGGGATTACTTATGTATATAATATATAATAATGCACATATCCTATTGACAATGTTTTAGAGGATAAGGATCAAGAGTCTGAGGCAGTTTTCTGGATATTTCATGGACAAAACAATAATCTGCTTATAGTTCACTTTAATTTTAATTTTAGAGATTTTTATCCTTTGAAATCAATTTAATATTTTTATATATATATTTTAGAATATTTTACATCATTTTCTCTAATAGAAATTTCACTAAAATCAAGAAAATTCAAATTATTTAACTATTATTTTGTCTTTTTAGGTTTGGGATGCCCAAGATGTGTGTGTATGTGTGTGTGTGTGTGTGTGTGTGTGGGTGTAAACAATACAAAAAGGCAACATTCAAGGTGAAAAGCATGGCACAAAAAACATGGCGAGAGAAGAAGAAGAAGAGAAGTGATCAAGTGCATGATAAGAAGATAATAATAGGAGCAACGAGCGCAACTACGAGCTTTAAGGGATTTTATATACTTTCAACCCCCAAAAAGAAGATCCACCCATTATTATCGTAAATATGATATTTAGTTCCTCCCAAAATTCCATATATTTATTTACAAAGATTTTGCATATCTTTGCTCAACGAATCTTCATTTCGTTTGATTTTTGACGATAATTTTACTGCCTGAATTTTGGGTTTATAAACATCCTGTTGTCATAACGGAAGAACTTCCCAGATCTTCCAAGAGACCAAAGAAAGACGAGGAGAATCTAAAACCAGAAGTAGAGAAGAAGAAGAAGGCAGGCGCAAAGGCAGACGGCAAACGAAGCCTGGAATGTTGCACATTTAATATCGTGTTTATATTTCTTGGAAGTAATTTCACTCCAGTCGCCGCCAACTTTTTAAAACAACAACCATAACAATAATAGCAACAGCAGCAACAGGAGAGAAAAACAACACCAACAATAACAGCAACAACAAAAGCACAAACAACAAACAAACAACAAATCCAAAGGAGAGCGCAGAGAGTGGAGAATGAAGAGTAAAGAGAATATAGTGGATAAGCAATAAGTGGGAAGAATCGTGGAACTTTTGGGCTCATTTCGTTTCCCATTCTCTCTTCCATTTTCTGTTATTGTTATTGCTTTTTTGGGCTTAGCACTTCTTTCTCTCTCTCTCTCTCTCTCTCTCTCTTTTATGAATGATCTTCTTAATTAGCTGCCAAACCTTCAAAGCAAATGTCAAACTGTGATCAAGAAGAAAAGTAACGTTTATGCGGAAATCATTTTGCAAATTCAAAATTTATTTAATTGGTCTCTTTTTTTATTTATTAAATATTTTTAGAGCTTAAGTTTACATTTAATGCTTTTGTTTATAGCTCAAAAAGTGTCAATTTCTTTCACAGAATACACAGGCGCCATCCCGGTGACAAATAAACAACTCAAGCTACGTTCGTCTCAGTCTCCGGTTACCTGAAGACGGATTAAATACATATTTTCTTCGGAGAATGCGATCTTACTTGTTATTTTGTGAAATATCCTCTACTAAATGCCAAAGTATTTAGCAATAGGACCATAAAATTGTGTTAAATTATAGAGAAAAGCAAGTTATGCTATGCCTGCTATGAGTAAGAAGCAGGAAATTTGCTACTTTGGACTAAGAAGAGGAGGGCCAGCGACAGGAACAAGCGGAAGATCAACGCATTCCTGCATTCCAGCATTCCAGTATTTACATATTCCTCTTCTTTCGTTTACTTCATTCCAGAAGTCTCCCTACGGTCACGTCACCCGCCTCCCCCCCTGGAATTCCCCACCCACTGTCCAGTTTTTCTATCCTTGTCGAAGAAGGGTACTTAACTTTCCACAAAACGTTTGTAACGACAGCAAAAATTATTTGCTATGCCAGTTTTACGTAGTTTAGCCTTTAATATTTTAATTATTCAAACAATGCTGATATTAATTAAAAATTAAATAATAATTTATCTGATTAAATATATCAAGCTATAGAAAGGGTATTAATATTAAATATATATCAAGTTCTGAGTACAAGTTGTAGTTTGTTTATTTCTCAGGCCATTTCTCGGCCTGTGGTGCTTTTCCAGGAACCGAAAGGGGAAACTTAGAAACGTGGTACGACAATTCTGCCACCGTTTGCTATTTTTCTCCTTTTTTATTTTTTGCAATCTTTTGGATTCACTGGAATTCGATATATAATATGAGCGCGTGTGCATATGCATATGCTACAGTGGCTGTCAAACTGTTGTGCCGGCTAACTGTAATTGCTGAGCATGCGTCACATCAGTGTTGTGTTGTGTGTTTGTATTGCTTTTTATTTCGTTTTCAGACTAAAATCTCCCATGTATGCAAATAAATGTCAAGTTGCAGTTCGTTGACGTTGCACTTTTTTTTTGTGGTTGTTATTGTTGTTTTTGTACTAGGCCTGCATCCAATGAGAAGAGAGTTTATCGCTTTCTCTCTTCCGCACGCGCTCTCGCTCTCTACAGAGACAGAGAGAGAGAGAGAGAGGGAGAGAGAAATCATTAACCAGTAGAATGTGCAACAATTTTACCTTTTATGCTAGCTTTCTAGTTCGTGTTGTTGTTGTTTCTGCCGACATGTGACCGATTCTAAGCAAATGACCTCTGCACACACACACACACACACACACACACACATAGACACATGCATAAACAAACACGCACTCTTGCTGTTTTTTTCCTGTTATCAATGCCCGACCTTTACATACAGTTCGGGGCAAAATTATAACACTAAGAATGACTTGGCTAGGCACACGTTTAATTTAATATGTAAATATATAAATTATTTATCAGAACACATAAAAAAGAAAGAAAATAGGTTTTTATATGAAAAATCTTCTTATAATAGTGGCTGACCTATTCTTTTGCCCGGTATTGTGCTTGTGCCAGGAATGCACCCACACAGACAAGATACACCACATGCACATCCAATCCAATCAATACAACACGCAGTGGCGGCGACGCAAGCAGCGCAGTCAATACCACTGTCGGCGCCGTCTCGTATTTATTTTGGTTTTATTTGTTGTGCTTTTTAGCTTCTTTTCGTTCAGCTTTTATCTCTTGTATAAAAAAAAATGTGGCGCTCAATGCACTCACACACACACGCACACTTAAGCACTTTGCATTGCTTTATCGAGAGTGTGTGTGTGCGTGCATGTTGCTCTTGCTTTCTTCCCTCCTCTCTTTGTTGTTCTTTCTTTTTTTTTTTTGAATAATTTTTATGAATGAAAAAGTCGGATGTGTTGGGCTCTGCCTGCCTATCTCTTTCTATCTCGCTCTATCTCTCTCTCTCTCTCTCTCTCTCTCTCTTATTATTGCAACTTTATTTTTGTCCCATGAATTTATGAATAACACATGCATGCATGCACACAGATTCATGCTGCATGCTGCATGCTGTTGAATGACGCATGTGCCACACACAATATACACAAAAACATTCAAGAGTACATAAGGCACACACACAACATAACATAACATAACATAACATAAATGTTTCTTGTTGTTCCATTTTCCAGTGGAATGGCATTCCACAAGTTGCTGGCACATACACACACAAGCAATGAAACGTATGCCACACACTGTTGCACCCAACTAACGTTAGTTTTCCCCCATTTGTTGGCATTGCCTTTATTTCTCCTTCTCCTTGCATTTTATTTGCCGAGCTTATCTACGCCCCTTCTTTCTTGTCGAAGGTGCATTTTTTGCAAAAATATAAATAAAAATAATATAATTTAATGAAAGGAGTTCATTCTGCAGTAATCTAAAAGTAATATAAAAAACTATCAAAACTCGTCAATATCCAAAATGTGAATATCGATTCTTATGTTTATTTCTTCGATTTTCTATAAAAATAAAAAAATAATTATATAGGCAATGGATCCTAACTCTAATAAATTAAAAAATATATCAAGTTTAGGAAAGATTCCTTTTTTAATACCTTTTTTTAATATTATATAGACTTTATTGATACTTCTTTTTAGTGGAAACTTCATAAGCTCAAACTATGCTATTGTTCCCATTAATACCTCTGATCTCTGAGTGATAATATCTTCTGCTTAAATAAGAAAAAAAAAAAAAGAAAATCATCTAAAGAATTTGATTTGTCAACATACGGAATGGAAAAACTTGTTTTCCAGCTTACAAAGAACGGGGTGTTGCTGCTTATTGCTGTTTCTGTTGGCAGTGGCTTGACCCAAATTGGTGTTTAGATGGTGTGTTGGTACCGCCTTCCATTACCCATTGCCCATTGCCCACTAGCCATGGCCAGGTACTCATTACCACACCTTTCCCCCACCTTCCGTGTGTTACAGTGAAGCCTCACGCCGACACTTGTCGCACAACAAATGCACTTTCCGATTCAAACAATGCGAATTCGTCACCTTTATCACTCAACCGAAAGGGGAAACACACGACCACACAACAACACAGTGGCGGTCAAAATAATAGTGATAGCTTTTGCAGCAGATAGTTTTCATTAAGATAAAATCGTTTTTACAATTAGTTTATAAGTTGTATAAATATATTATAATATTTGTTTGCATTAAATATATTTATTTGAGCCAAGAATATGATTTGTTCATACACTTTAAGCCTTAAAATTCATAAATTATCGAATTATCGATATATCGAATTATTGAATATTTATTTTATGCTTCTGTGTCACTCTATCTTCACCCTCAATTGTATCTTTTTACATATATCTATATATATATATTTCTATGACAAATTTCCCCATTTTCCACTCTATGGATTTCTGTTCTTTGTTGTTGTTTTTGGTGTTTGCTGCAGCTGGTTGTTTGTTGTTGTTGTTTGTGCTTTTAACGATAACGATAACGATGATGATGATGTTGTTGATTATCGTCATCATGATGCAAACGTAAATGGGGCGCAGTGCAAATGACAAAATGGCGCACAAGGGAATGGGGGCAATAGGGAAAAGGGGGCCGCGTTTTGTGGCACTGAGGGTGTTGCACCAAAAGGGGCGGTGTCGGTGTGGGCGTGGGCGTGGCATAGCCATATGGACGACGACGACGACGACGACAACGGGCGATATAAACAAACAAAAGCCTGAGCGCAACCAAGTCAAATTGTTTTCAATAAATTATTGAATTTAACACCAAATTGATGACCAATTAAAGTCAACTTTTAAAGTAAATATTTATAAAACAAAGTTTAGGTATAGAGATATTGAGAATCTTTCGATTTCAGAGATTAATTCAGAGTTTAATGGTTAGAAAAGTCATAAATACTGCAATTAATCTCAGATAAACCAATTAAATGACTTTATTTAATTATTATAATAAAAAATAACTCATTTTTGGTACATCATGAACTTAAATTTAAGAAAATTCATAAAATAACTTAATTTTAAGACCCAATAAGTAAAGAACAAAAATGCAGAGAATTTTCCTGTGGTAAAAAAAGGAATTTTAAACTATAAAACCCAAGTTCTAGCATATTTTTTGCCTTCTTTAAGGAATTACCTTTTCATGTACAACAATTTGGTAACAAAATACATGAGGGAAGGGTTGTGGGGGTGCTCGGTGAGTGGGTGGTGGCGGTAGTGTTTGTGTCAGCAACACACACACGCAATAACTCACCGATCCAAATAGCGTATAATCGATTGTTTTTGTTGATAAAAGTTATTGTTGTTGTTGTTGCTGCTGATATTGCTGTTGAGTCTGCTGTTGTTATTGTTGCCGTGCATTTTGTATTTGTATTTGTTGTTGTTGTTGTTGTTGTTGTTGACTTTGCCTTTTGTTTTTGTTAGTTTGTTTGCCGTCGTCTCACTTTTCTCTTATCTCCAACTTAGGCGGCGGTTTCTCTCTCGCCTCTTTTCACTCTTTCTAACCGATCGCACACACTTCTTCTGGTTGTTTCTTTTCTCAATTTTGTCTATTTCACAATTCGCAAAAAAAAAATAACAAAAACAAGGCGACAGGCTAAGACGAAGGAGAAGAAGACAAAGAGGAAGGGAGAACGTTATGACAAATATACACGTATGGGGAAACGCACAAGGAGAGTGAGCCGAAGAGAAAAAAAAAAGGCGGGGGAGCTAGAGAATTACAAACAAATGTTGTGACGTCTCTCTCTCTCTCACTCTCACTCTCCGCTGCTTCCGTCTCACTTGTTAATCACATCAAAAAAAAAAAAATCAAAAAGGAAGAGAACACAAAATGCTGCTTTTGCTGATATGATTTCGTTTTCTGTTCTTCTTTTTGCTCTTTTTGGTCATGCGTATGGGCTTTAAATTCGCCGTTGAACTGTGATTTCTGCTGGATGCGCTGGCGTGTTCATTTCTTTTCTTCTTTTCCCTCCACCTCTCTCGCTCACTCGCATGACTCAACGCACTGCAATCGATCGCAGCCTGCTGCCTGACTATCGATAGATATATCGCATCACTGAACCGTTATGTCCACTTTTCCCAATTGGAGCAGCAGAGGAGAGAAGAAACGTGTTTGGCTAATTAGCGCCTGGCTGGCAAGCAGAAGCAGGGTTGCCAACTGTTGACTGTAACTACAGGCGGGTTCGGCTAGTGGGAAGTAGGTCAGTTTATCTCTTGGTTGCCAGCTGCTAAATTGATTTTTATTGAGCACATTTTCCGGCCTCCCTTTGGCTCCTCCTCGGACACCCCCCGCCCGCCTCTACGATGATTGTTAAAAGGAGATGGCGACGGACGACACAACGACAAAAGCCGGCATAACGGTACTGCCAATGCATATGCACGTGTATGTGTGAGTGTTGAAAAGTACGCAAAAACTACGAACGACAGGAGGCAGCAGGGATTTGAAAAAGACAAAAAAAAAACCAAGACACCTTCTATTTCTGTTCCTTTTCAACGCACTCTTCACGCACTATGTGTTGTTACCCGTTGCTGTTGCTGCAGCTTTAAACTTTCAATAAATGCCAAATTGCAACAACTTGAACTCTTTCAATTGATTTCAATTTTCAATTGGTTTTCACTTTTTTTCACGATGTAAAAAAACGACAGGCAAACGCACACACGCACGCACTGTTTTAGTGATATTTTATATTTGCCGTTTCAGTTTTTGAATCTGTATAATTTGTTATTGTTGCTATTCCGTTGCTGTGTTGTTGTGCAACTACGCCGCGCGTATTTCCGAAAAAGACGACCGCAAAATGCAGAGAGTATTTAAATACTGAGCTCGGCTAACGCGGCGAGCGACGAGCGCCGAACGGAATGGGCGAAATGGGAATGCGAAAAAAAAGAAACAGAAGAAAAAAAAATTGAAAAACGGAGAGCCGACGGCGCGCCAAGAACAACAACAACCAGCGGTAATACACCGCAAAAGCAGCAACAGAATGACAGACGGAGAGACCAAGAGAGTGGGAGAGCGGCCCCCAAGTGAGTCAAGCAAAAGTTGCCGAGCGCCAATAACTTCGTGTGCCACTGCATATGTGTGTGTGCGTGTGTCTGTGCGAAAAGAAGACGGCGACAAAGTAGGAGAAGTAGAAGTAGGAGAAATGACCACGTTACGCGGTTACGGGGTAGCGGCGTTGCCAGATGTGTATCATTCGCAAAATTCCATTAAGTTTTTGAAGCATTATTAATATTACAAAGAATATTACGTTTAAACGGTTATACGTTTAAGTAACTGTCATTAAATTAATGTTTATGTTAACCCCTAATATGTTTCCAATCTTATATTCTTTGGATTGTTATTGTTTACCTATTTATTGGCAATCATAAACAGTACCAATCCCGTTACTACACACCCACCCTAAAATTCTCTTTTATTTCGCTGATCGTACCTGCATCTGTGTGTGAGTATGCGCTCTTTTGTTTTGTTCTTGTGCGCGAGAAGTGCAACAGCGCAAAGTGCAACAGCGGATTACGTCACGCATTGCATGCGTACGCAGAGCCATAATAAAAACAGCGAAAATAGCAATAACACCAAGGAGCCGCATATCATCTCGTCAACTATTTGTTATTTCCGGTTATTTATTGATGTCGAACTCTTTCTCGCTGTTTGTTTTCTCTCGCTCTTCGCCCCTTCCCCTGCCCTGCCCTGCCAGTCCCTTCTCCTTTTCCGCTATTTTTGTGGAAACTCACACGTGACATTGCACGCCAGCTTCGCTGCAGCAGAAGCGGGGGCAGCGACGTTTTGGCTTTCGGCAACATGTGTTGACCGCAAAAGCGGTAGAATCGCGCCAAAGACAACGGTAAAAAAACAGTTGTAAACAGGCGGCAACAACCCGCTTAAAGTTAATACACAAATATAAAAAAAAAATAATAATAAAAGCAAGTAAAGTGAAGCGCTGCCATCGCTCTGCCGGCGCCGCAGTCGCTGCTCTTTTCGGCAGTTCAACGGCCGCGGCAGCAGCGCCCCCTAGCAGCCGGCCACGTTGATCACGAATCGCTGATAGTGCGCTCCTCTCTGCTTTCCCCTTTCTCTCTCCTCTTACCACCTTCTACTCATCATCACTCTCTCCCCTTGCCAATGAAAGCCAAACGAAAGCGGTCACAAAATAAATACTCGCACCGCACAGTCGCGGTCAACAGTTTGGGTCAACCTTTGGTGCAGGAAAATATTTATTGCCAACTTGGAAACTTAGTTTTGAGCTCAAAGGGTGAGAATGTTTGCAATATTGGAGATACATTCAATATGCCACCATGTCCTGCATTAGTATTGATGCTATTTCCACATCCTGGGGTGTGTAGATCGCGAGGGCTTTAAGCTGGCGGAGCTTTTGCTGAAAGAAAGAAAGCTCTCTGGCAGCTGTCGGCTTGAATCCCGCATCGGGAATAGGAATCGCACAACCCTTTGCTCTCCTTTCCTTTCCTTTCCTTCTCTTTCCTTTCCTTTTCTTCCCGCCGGTGAAATGCTTTCTTCACAGTCTGCGGGCACAGCAGATACGAGTTAAACAAACAATACGCTCGCTGCTGGCCAGGAAGCGACTAAGGACAGGACCCTGCGAGGTAATTTCGAGGCCCTACCTGCGTGATCAACTCCAAGGATCTGGAATCGAGGAATCGAGGATCACAGGGGACGCACACGCAGGACACGAAAAGGGTTGGCAAAACTGGCAGCTGGCCGAATCGAATCGAATTGAATAGAAACGAAATAAAACGAAACGAAAGTGGTAATAACGGAAAGAAAGTCCTGGCAGGGGAAAGGTGTCCTTCTGCCACGTGTGCCGGAACCTCAACAGTTGCCATACCGCTAGCTAGGCCATAACCCTATTTCTGGCAGGATTAGGGATATAAAGAGGTAAAACCTATATAAGACATACAGGAACAGGTAAACCTTACAAAGTTCAAACAGTTTAAGGAAAATTTTAGAGGAAATGATGAATAAAGATGGAATTTCGAGGTATTTAAAAGAATAATAGATACTAATAGGAGTATATAAATAGTTTCAAGGATTAATAAAGGTCTTAAAGGGGTTAAAAAACGTTCGATCTATATATTTTATAATAAAGGAAGCCCCCAACTCCACACCTCTCGTTCGCACCGAACGTGTGTTTCTGCTGCTTCCTTTTTCTGTGTGTTTTCTGCATTTTTTTTTGTGTGTTTCTTTTTTTTTTTTATTTGTCGGGGTTTTGAAAAACTAAGCCAGCAGTAACACGAATCTCCAGATCGAGCAATCTCCGATCTGGTATGGGAACGGAATACCTCTATCTCTCTTTTCTCTCGTTTTCTGAGTCTCTGAGTCTTCCAGCCCTGCGCGTGTGTGCGTTGTCGCTGGAATTCTTGGAAATTTCTAATGAACACAAACCCAAAAAGGAGCTCACAAAAATTTGGTAGAACAAAACGAATAAAAAAAAACAACAACAACAAAAACTATTCAAATCGGCAAGAATGCGCCAGCAGAGAGTGAGAACGAGATGCCGGCAAACCTGCAGATAACATTTGGCCATTAGAAAATCTTTGCAATTAACGATATTTTGTCTATCGATGAAATTGCCAATCGAAGTGATTGCCATGGAAAATTTTTGTCACTTGATATTTTTAATAAATTATTAAAATAATTAAAAAAATTGTAATATTTGTAATTAGTCAATAATATTGAAAGTTTATATGAAAACCTATAAGTTTCTAATATCTTAAATGTTAGTTTCCTTGTATACACTTTTAAATAAATTTTATAATCCTTAAAAATGTCAGCTTCCGTTCAAAATACAAATTTAATAATTTTTATAAATGAAAGAATCTAATAAATAAATTAACTTAGATAAAACACTTTTGCTTCTAAACGTTTATTTAAATTTTAGGATCCTTTCTCCCTAAGATAGGCATTGGCTAGTAAGAGCATTTAAGGACTACTTTTCGGCCTAATAGAAAGTGGTGAACACGGCCAACTTGGTTATTGGCATCAACTGGAAATTAGGGCAGTCCCAAAACTGGCTCTTTTTGATTGTTTTTCTTTTTTTTCTCTTTACCTGACAACTCCCTCGCCCACGCACACACATACAAAGCGAGGATACCTGTCTACCTGGCAGACACACAAAAAATTTGCATCCTGTTTGCCGGACAGAGTCGGTGTCCTTCTGCTCTTCCGCTGTGCAACAGCATCAACTTCAGCTTCCAGCAAAATCGCATTTTTCCAGCAGCGGCAATTTTTTTTTTGGCGGGCCACGCCTTTGCCTTCATTCCAATTTGGGCCAAAGTGTATTTGGTTTTGCATTATTTATTTATTTTTTTTTTTGACAAATGTAGGTAAAGGTAAAGTGTCCCGAGACCCTGGGCCGCCCCGCCATGCTCTTAGTACTTGATTTCATTCAACGTTTGATTCTACAGATACACCGCGAAAAATCAAGTATTTTAAGGAGCAATTTAAATAATTATGATTATATTTTTATTTGTAAAGCTAATAGAGTTCAAAGCTTTGCGAAATCTTTTCGATAAATACTCTTAATGGATAAAAAGGCTTTATCGGTATTTTTCGATAGACGCTCTTAAAGCTTAAAAAGGCGTATCGATATCAATTGATACTTTGGAGCATAAAAATATTAAATTAAATGATCCTTTTTGGATACCTTAATACTCCTACTATAATTTGTATAATCTTTCCATATGGAGAAACTTGTAAAAGTTGTAAAAATTTAAAAGTTATTATAGAATCTTTTTTGATAAATACTTTTAATGGATAAAAAGGTTTTATCGATACTTTCGATAGATACTCTAAAGGCTTGAAGCTTAAAACTTGTATCTTTTCGATTGATACTTTGGAGCATAAAAATATTAAATTATATTAGCCTTTTTGGATACCTTAATATTTCTACTACATTTAAATAATCTTTCTACATAGAAAATTGTCTGCTTTTGTGCTGAGTGCACAATCATTGCAATCTCCAAGGCAGGGAACGAGTTCTGGGCTTTGTGACGAGCAGACAAAGGCGGGGGCGATGGGATAGGATTGGATTGGATTGGTTTAGCATGGCACGGTATGAATGGAGCGATAAACCAAGGTCAGGCCCCGAAATTCGAAGAGAAGTAGCAGCTGCAGCTTCTGTCTAGATCGGATCTAAGCTACCCCCAAAGAAAGAAAAAAACAGGGCATTCTTTGCCCTACTAATTTGACTGTCAATCAAAAAGGCGAGCAAAGCTAAAGGAGAAGCACAAGCAGGAGCAGCAGCAGGAACAGGAGCAGGAGCAGTGCAGTAGCAGTGGCACAGCCTCCCTTCGAGTTGATAATCGATGGGAATCAAATTTGCTGCTGGCTTCCAGAGGAGCTAACCAGCTAACCGGCTAAGTGGCGAGCGGCAGGACAAAAGATACACAGATATATATGGCGAGATAGGAGCAACCCGAAAGAAAGGGTTGCTGCGATTAGAAGAGGCAGCAAAGCGGCAAAAGGACAAATTGCTGGGCCAACAGCAGGAACCTCCCCATCCGCCGTTTGCAAGTGAACCAACATTAGAAGCCAGGCACAAACCGAAGAAGGAAGCCGCCGCCGCCGTCGTCGTGGTCGTCATCGTCGTCGTCGTCGTCGTATAATTAAAATTGTTTGAGCGCACTCGCAGTAAAGAGAGTGGAGGAGCGAGGAGTTTGAAGGAAATATGAGAAACGTGTTTCTGCGACTAGAAAATGAACAAACAGAATGGAGAGAAAAAAAAAAAAGAATTTGTTCGAAACGAAAACACAAAACAAACAAAAAACACAAAGAAGCTGGCAGGAAAGCCCCTAAACTCTGCCAAAATCATATTTCCAACCTGAGAAACCTGATCATGAGATCACCAACACACACAACACACACGAGAACAGAGATTCCAGAGATGCGATCTCATCTCGATGGCGTTCTGGGTCAACTCAAACCTCAACCCTTCTTTCTAAGCAAAACCAAGAAGTCCTCGTTTTCGCTTTCATTTTCATTTTCGTTTTCGTCCTCCTTCAGATCCAAAATTCAAAATTCAAAAATTCAAATTCAAGCGAAGAGCAAAGGCAAACCGATGATGCCTCCTGTGGCAGCGGCATGTTTCCTTTGGAGGATTAAACCAAATGCTACAGAAAAAGATTTCGTTTCGTTTTCTTCTTTTGGCTGGGCTGTGAGATACTTTTCGTTCGGTCTCTATGCCAGGCTTTTTTTTCCACCTTTTCTGTATTTTTTGCCGCCGCTCTTGGCTTTGTTTACTTTGCATTCTGGCAGGAAATTAGTTGGGATTCCTGCGAATGCTCTCTACCGGCTTTCTGCCTTCGTTTGCCTACCGGCTTAGCCGTTGTTGCAACAAGCGGCTTAACACGCAACAAGCTGTGCCGCAGCGGGGAGTGCAGCAGAGCAGAGTGTGAATTGCCGAGTGCCACGGAAGGATTTTTAAAATGTCAGAAAAACAAGGTTGTGGGCGAGAAAAATCCAATTTCGAGTGCCGCCTTGCAGCAATCCAAGCAATCCACCAGAAATTCTTAAGGATTTCGTTTCAGTTTCAACTCGCGAACATCCTTGCAATTTATTCGGAGTTTTCTTTTTCATTCCCAACTAAAACCAACTCTATTTAGAGTATAAAACATTTAAGGTTCTTCTTGGTAAATCAAATACCAAATGATACTATTTAAAATTGCATTCGAATGAAGAGAATATATTTCAGCCATATTTCTCGTATTCCCATCCAACACAAATTCTATTTAGAGTAGAAAACATTTAATTTAATTAATAAAACCGAAAGAAACCCATTTACAAATAAATTTGAATGTAGAATAGAGGAGGTTTAATATCTTATGGATGTATTTCTCTCATTTCTATCTAATATTAATTTAATTTAGAGTAAAAAACATTGAATTTAATTCAAAATAAAGGATACCTCCCTGAAAACCATTTAAAATTTCATTCGAATGAAGAATTTTCGAATTTTAATCAAAATACCAAATAAAAACTATTTAAAATTGCATTAAAATCTACATTTCTCTACAGAACATTTGAATATTTTTTAAAGAGCTCTATCTTTGCCTTCATATAACACAAAAATATATTTATAGTAGAAAATATTTTAAAAACCAAAGGTTGTCCTTTAAGTCCGATTTCCATATCGCTGTTGTTCCATTTCAAATTGTTTAAAAAGTGTTTTGAGAATATTTTCTCTCATTCTCCACTAATAGATATTATATTTATAATAGAAAACATTTAATATAGCCATTTTCTCGATGTCAAGGCTTAATTGTATAGTCTTTTAAATAATCTTTTAATTCCTAAAAAATCTGTAAAACTTAGAAGCATATTTTTTGTATTTCCATAGCTCTAAGCAAGAAGTCAAGGCTTTATATATCTTTTTTGTAGGTTTCTCTTAGCACCTCTTAGGAAGGCTCTGAATATTGGTAAAAGTTTCTACAATTTTGTACTTTTTACCTAATCTCTTTTTAGCATATCTCATCTTTTGATATCTCAAAACCCAAAAATCTCTTTTAAATATTAATATCTCATAAATATGTATCTCTTTTTTTTTTTAACTTTTAATCCCTTTAGGTAAATAGCAGCTACTGGCCCAGATATCCTTCTATACAACTCGAACAAAAAATCTCTAATCTGTTTAGGTGCAACACAAACATTATCTTTGGCACTGTGAGCTAGACCCAAGCTTCGATCTGTCCATCATTGATCTGCATATAGGAGAGGATCTGCCTTAAGGACGAGGATGCTAAGTGAGTTCCTCCTGCGTGCAGCGTGCGGCAAGTATATCAATTTTGTCAGATCGAGGGTTGGCCAAGCCTACCTTTGTACCAGAAATCAGGATCAGGAGCAAGGCAAGGATCGCAAGAAGGATTGAAAGAGCGTAGGGGCAAGACAGGTAGTGGCTGCCTTCCTGGTTCCCTGGCTTCCCTACCTTCCCCTAGTATTCTTTTAAGTTTTTTTTCGAACTTTTTATGTGACAATGATGATGGTTTCGCCTACCCAAGCTTGTTCTAGGCCGCTCAGTGTTTACTTACACCACTTGAGCTTGGCTCGAGGGGGGAACCTTGACGAGGGTCAGGGATATATAGGATCGGATCGCCCTGAGAGCCTTTTTTTTTTGAGGCTGAGGCTGAGGCTGAGCCTGAGCCTGTGGCTGTCTCCCGGTGATATGCCCAATTTATCACAGGAAATTAGCTGCTATTTAGCAGCGTTGTATGTCCAAGGGGGGTGTCAGGGTGTCAGGAGGGAACGTCAGGGGCGTTAGGGTGTTGCCTGATGGCTGATGGCTGATGGGTGTTGGGTGGCACCATGTGAGGGGCAAACTTCATGTTATTTGGCGTGATAATTTGTGCAATTGTGGATTGGGCAGAGAGGAGGAGGAGGAGGAGGAGGAGGAGCAAGCAGAATGTCTCTGGTTTCGCCCAGGGTTCCTCTGGGTTTCCCATTACTTATGAGAGCGCCTTAACTTCTTTTCCCCCTTATTTTTTTTAGATATATTTTTCTTTTTTTTCTTGTTGAGAACCCTAGAGGGGCGCATCGAATCGCCAACCCTTTTGGCGCCATTTTCGAACCGGCATCTGAGTAGAGTGTATCTGCGCTCATCGCTCATCGCTCAACGAGCATCGAGAGTATCTCATTTCCAAGTGGACAAGACAATATGGGTGTGGATATTATATATTATAATATATATGGTGGGGGTGGTGGGTGTGTTGTGGCTAGCTGGGAAGAAACCCGCACTAAGAAGCTACAAAGCATCACACAACAAACTACAAAAGCTACGGATTACATCAAGATCAATGAAAGATGGAGGAGTGTTTTTTTGGATGGGGTTTTATAATAATAATTTTTTTTTTGATAGAGAAAAGGCCTGATTTGATTGATATTTTTAATATAGATAATAATAATACATACCTTGAGGTGCCAGCACCTTCCAACTGCTGTCGATCCAAAGGCGGATCAAAGATCTGTTCGCGATCCTCCTTCGATAGTTCCAGATCGGCGAATTGGTCCAGTTCGGATGCCATTGTTCTCGGTTTTTTGTTTTGTTTTTGGGGATGTACGTATATATATGTTATATATATATTATGTGCTGTGTTATATATTACGCGAGTCGGTTATATATATATATATTAGATATATATATACGGCTAAATATATCGAAATACGGAGCAGAAACCGAAAACTGTTGCGGGAAAGAACACTTTAGAATTTCAATTTGGCGCGAATCCGAAGAAATCGGTGGTTTTTTTATGTTTTTGTAGCTTGTCTTCGTTTTACTCCTGCATTAACTCTTTTTTTTCGTATTTTTGTTGCTTTTTTACTTTTGTTTGGTTATGTTTTGTTTGTTTTTTTTTTGTGCTGATTACGTGTTACGTGTGGAATGATGACTTTTTGAATTTTGCGCGCTCAATTACTTGAATTAGCTCATGTCCTTGACGGATTTCACGTTGGTATATTCGGATTTCGTTTATATTTTTATATATATTTTATTTTTTAGCCAGAATTTTTGCTGGATCGAAACTTTTAGCTTAAGTCTGCTGCTGGGGGGCAAAAAAAACGTTTAGCGAGCGATGATTCTTGAATTTTTATTGATGTCGCGTTAGCATTTCTTATTTTTTTTTTTACTTTACTTTACGTTCTCGAAAAAAAACTGTTTTTCCCTGTTGTGGTTGTCTTAAATTTTAAGCGCTTTAATTTCGAAACTTTTAATTGGATGGGTTTTTTGTTTTGTTTTTGTTTTTGTTGTCCTTGTTTTTACTTTAGTGGTTTTTTGTTTGTTTGTTTTTGGTGTCAATTGGGCCAAAAAAAAGAGTAATCTGTAAAAAGACAAGGTGGAAAAAAGAGGAATTAGTTTTGTGGCTTGGAATTTGCTATCGAACAGAGAAGTGTGCATTTCCCACCCACACCCCCATGCAAGGGTTAACACCTAACAGCTGTTGCAGCTGCGATCGACAAGCCGTGTGCCGGCCGGCCGGCTTTCTTTTTCGGCTGAGCGAGCGACTAACAGAGAGAGAGTGAGTGAGTGAGTTAGTGAGCCAAGGAGTGTGAGTGAGAGGGGGGCAGTGTGGGAGAGCGTTGGAGCAGCGACGCCGGCGTCGACGCGTGAGAGCGGGGGGCGGCGGCGGCGGCGGCATTAGATGCGTGAGAGGAGGGACAGCCGTCAGCGTTGGCGAGAGCGAGAGAGTCTCATTCGAGTTGACTTTGATCTTGGCATTTGTGTGAGTGTGCGTGCGTGTATGTGTTTGTGCGTTGTTGTTGGTGGCATTTTTTTTGTTTTGTGTTGCTTTTGTTGTTTTCTTTTCTGGTTTATTTTTTTTTGTGGTGAATAAGTAGGCGAAAGAAGAATACAAAAAAAAAAACTAATTTCGCATATGGCCCAAAATTGGAAAATTTTTCGGCCTCTTATTTGTGTTTTGTTGTCTTTTCGCTTACTTTTCAAATGCTTGTTCGTCGTGTTGTTGTTGTTGTTCTTGTTATTTTGGTGTCTTGTTTTTTGTTTTTGTTTGTTTGTCGATTTGCTTATTGTGTGCGCCAAAGAGTTGCCCGCTTTTTCTTGCAGTGGAGTGTTGGAGCTTTGCAGATGATGTCAGAGTTGCCTTTTCGAAAAACCAAAAAAAAAAGTAAAACAACATATATTTATATGTGACTTTTCTTGTTATTTTTTCTTTTGGTTTAACAGCGCGCGTGTTATTTTTTTAACTTTACATTTGTTTTCTTATTATTTTTGGCAACACTTGTGTTTTTTTTTCTCTTCTTGGGACAGAAAAAAAAGTTGCAAAAAAAGTGAAGCTGAGTTATGTTTTTGTTGCACAAACACACGCACACACCCGCACACACAAACACAAACACACAGAGGCAAGGAAAGAACATAGAAAGAAAGGCCAACGAATTAAACGAAAGTGGGAACACACAAAAAATACAAATATGCCACGAAAAAAAGTAGAAGCAGCAACAAAAAACCCCACGCAACTTCCCTCTACACGCAGCACTCTATCTCACTCGCGCGCGCATTCCCTCGGATGATAGTTTTACGCTGGATCCGTTATCCGTATCTGTGGTCCGTTAACGTATCCGTAATCTGCCTTATCCGTGTTGTATCCGTGGCGCGAAAAAAACGGAACCCGCAAACGAGTAAGAGAAAAAACAAAAAAAAAAAAAAAGATGGAAAAGTGTAACACAAAAAAAATTGATTCAAGGCTGCGTTGCTGCTGCTGCTGCTTCTTCTCCTTTGTCGTCTTGTTTTTTCGGATGTTTTGCGTTTGGCTATTTCTCGTGTGTTTTTTGCTTGCTGTTTTTGGTTATTCGGTATTTTTTTTTTTGTGTGTTGGGATTTGTATAATTTCTTTTATTTGGGGCAGCGGCGGTGGCCAGCGGCAGTCGCGACTCGCGATGCTACGTTGCTTACAGTTAGGAGCGTTTTCAGACACTGAACTGCCGACCGAGCGAGCGGCGGCGGCAGGCAGAGCAGCAGCAGCAGCGGCGGCGGCGGTGGTACCGGCAGCGACTGCGACGTCGCAGTTCCACTCGAAAATTGCCGAAATTCCAATGCGCGTAGAAACACAGACACACACACTCACACACTCATGCCACCTCACCACAGTTCGTTTGCTTGGAGAAGGCGAGGAAGGAGAATCACAAGGCAAAGACCAAACCAAGAAGCCCGTGCACTGGTATGTGTGCTTATCTGCGGGATTGCCGAAAAATTTTCGGTGAGTGAATCCGCCTTTTGAGTGAGATTGCTGAACAACGAGTGACTTTCGGGTTTTAGCGCTTTTTTTGTGTGATTTTTGTTGAGTGGCGCGGAAATTGATAAAAGCGGCAATTAAAACAATGAAACTCAAATGAAATCTAGAAAAAAAATGGAGGCCTAGTTTGAGTCGCCGATGAGCAAAGATTTTAGCTTGCGAAACATATTTAATTAAATAAAATGTTATTTTGTTTTGAGTTTATTTAGAAAAACTTGAAAAGTTTCTTAAAAAAAAAGTTATTTAATTTTTGAGTTACTGAATATATTAAAAAAATTAAAATTAAACTAAAAAAACATCTACAAATAAAATCTGTATCTAATATTATGATTTTAATAATATTTACAAGTTATTCTTTAGTGAAAAATCTATAGAAAATGTATTAAATATATTTAAGACTAAAAATTAAATTTTAGGTCACTTAATAATTAAGGAAAACTAAAAGAAACACATTTTATTGTCCTCTAATAAGTTATTATGATTTTTTTGGCTTGGAACCTATTACAAAAAATAATTAAAAGATTATTTTCTTAAAATCGAACAGAAAAAAACGTTAAACATTTATTTTAATGTATTATTTCATTTTTTTTTTAATATATGTATGTTTTTTTAATCACTGAATAAAATTGGAAAAACTAAAAAAAATTTGATTTAGTTGGAAAACCATACAAAAATGGGATCTGAATGTAATATTTTCATATAATATATTATATCTCTTATTATATTTATATATGATTAAATTTCCATTTTATTATATTTATATTTTAATCTTAATTATATTATTATATATTTTTGTATATATAATATATAGAAAAACTATAATAAAACTGATTGGATGTCCGTAGAAATGAAATCTGTAGCTAATATTTGGACACCTTTGGATTTTTATTGATTTTAAAAAATATCTACAAGTCTGAAACTTATGAATTAATATCTTTCTAAGGTGTACTTAAGGGCTTCAACTTGAAAATACCAATAGTGATGCATGAGAAGGATAATTATGGAGATAAAGATATAGTTTGTATGCTAAATCTGGTCTCAGATCTTTTCTACTCGATTCCCTGCTGAGGATATTAAGAAATCTAACTCGAAACTCAATTTTAAATTGAAATCTATTAAATCTTTTAAGAACCTATAAATAAAACTATCTCTAGGCTCTTATCACATCGTCGAGTTTGCACTCAAAGTTCGAGTTATGGATGTGTGGGACTGTGTGTGTGTTGACCAGTTGGTTTCAGTCTCTACTCCAAAATCCCACTCAAAAAGCGGCGCAGAAAAGACGCGCGCGTGTATTCTTCCGTTCCTGCGGAGTGCCCCCCCCCCAACACCTTCGACCGTGCGAGGGAACGAGAGGGACGATGCCCAGGACTGCTGCGCCACTCTTCCTCTCTTTGTCTCTCTATCACACTCCCCCCATCGCCTCACCCTCCCTCACTCTATCATCTATCTCTCGCTCTGTCTCTCTCGCTTGGCCACATCTTGCGGCTGCCGTCGACGTTGGCGCTGGCGTTGGCGTAGGCATCGCTGCTGGCGTTGCCAAAAAAGCAAGAAGCGCACACACAAGGATACAAGGGATACACACACACACACGGGCGCCCGCCAAGGATATTGTCTTGGTATTGGTGTGGCGATGGTGACGACGGCGGCGCTTAAGCTCTCTGAAAACCGAAAAACCGAAAAACTGAAAAGCGAAAAGGAAGAAGGAAGCGCAAAGGAAGTGAACGAACACACACACGCACACATACACACAAAAGCTGCTCTGCTCTGTATTCCTGGCTCTGCTGCTGTCTTTTTTTTTGTTGTTTTTTGTTTTTTTTTTCTTTGAAAAGACGTAAAAAAAAGCAGCCGAAAAATTTAAAAACGAAATGCGAGCACACACAGGCGGGAAGGGGGGGAACCACGATGGGGGGAGGTGGCGGGGGGAGACACTTTAAGCTGGTTTCACAGTTTCCCACTGAAATCGTAGTTCTTGGGAGGGCGCGAGAGGGCCACAAGGTTGTTCCTATTGCTTGCTCCCTTTAGTTCTTAGTCCTTAGTGTAGCCATGTCCTTGAGCCGAAAGTTCAAGTCCAAGCGCGGAGAAAGTGGCTCCGGGAATGCCCCAATTTTCCAAATAGAAAAGTCAGCAAGGAGCACCTTTCGGTGTTATTTTCTAGGGGAGCTTATTAATGATAAGGAAACACTTTCTTGGAGAGGATTTTAGGGGAATCTTTGAATAAATGCAAATAAAGAGTTTTTTGTATTATAGATCTTGGAAGATCTTGGAAATTGGGAAAAATCTTGGAAATTGGGAAAAATCTTGGAAGTATGGAGAGATCTTGGAAGTATGGAGAGATAGTGGAAGTATGGAGAGATCTTGAAAACGATCGGAACGATCTCGGAACTATAGAGATCTTTAAACTAAAGAGATTCTAGAAATATAAGGAAATTTTACTTTAAGATCACTGAAGTTTGTAACTTTAAAGATTTATTATAAGCTTTTAAAGCCCTTTCTTCTTAAGGACTTCACACAGGGACACACATATATATTTTGATCTTAAAATTTAAAGAAGAGTTATCCTTTTTAAAAACTAAAACTAATCCTTTCAAGTTTTAAGTATGTAGTTCCAAAGCTAAATATTTATGTTTCTTATCCCTTTGAAGAACTTGATATCTTTTCCTTATAGTTTACTTTCAGTCTTTTACAATTAAGAGCTATCATGTAGTTTATGATCATTTAATAATTTAGAAAAGAAAAAATAAAACAGATCTAGCTTGTCATTATTATTTAGATATATTTATTGCTTTTGAAATTATTTAAAAAAGATTCTTTTGCGAAAATCTGTAGAAAACTTAAAAACTTTCTTTTAAAATATTTTAAAATTGACTTTAACTTAATTTTTGGCCACTTTATAAATTGGAAAAACTAAAATAAAACAAATCTAGCTTGATATTAAAATATTATTCAGATTTATTTGTTTTCTATAAATTTATTTTAAAAAGTATTCACAAGTTTCTTATGCGATAAGCTATAGAAATTCTTTAAATATATTTTAAATTTAATTTTAATTAATTAATTTTGCCACTGAATGCATTAAAACAATAGGAAGTCAATTTAAAATTAGGATTTAAGATGCCAGAACCCAAGGCAGGCCTATCATGTATCCTATTTCCTTGAATTCATCGAATATATAGTCCCTAAACTGGCTGACTTCTACACGGATATCATCATCACACGAAAAGTGTTGAAGTTGCGCCCTAAGATGCTTGCATTTTGTATTATTTTTTCTTTTGTTGTTTTTGCAGTTTTATCCGCTTCCTTGTTGCATTCAAATGGGGACAATAAAGGAGCGGGGCTTCACTTGTTGCATGCACACAGGACTGCACTTTAAATGCGGCGCCGCACTCTGACCCTTCCAGGACCCGGTCTTGCACGCGTCGCAATCAAAACAAAATCAGGATGCGCGCGAGGGTAACAAAGAGGGTAGGGAACCATAAAAACTAAGGAGGCTGAAAGGAAGGAAGCCCAAGGAATCCCAAGGAATCCCAAGGAAGGTGGAAGGACGATAAACGAAGGATGCAGCGGCAGTGGCAGTGGCAGCGGCAGCAATTGCAGTTGTTGAAGGTGACATTAATTGACGTTTAATAGGCCTCATCTCTCACCCAAGGGTGACTGGGCTACATGGTTTAAATTAGTTCCACCCTTGGTCCTTGCTGCTCCTTCCTGCTGCTGCTGCTGCTGCTGCTGCTCCTTTTTGCCTCGCCTGCGCGACAAGCCAATTAGAGGTGGCGAAGCCTGAAAAGCTTTTTGTCCTCGCAATCATTTCAAGCAATTTGCAACAAGCAACAAAAGTGCATCGCAAGGACTCTCGAGGGTTGATGATGAAACCAGTGGCAATGGGGTGGCGACTCCTGCGGCTGCAAAATCATCCCACCAGAGGTTAACCCTCTACCTCTACTATGGGCGTGGGCTTGACCTTCCCCGGGCAAATGGCAACGCCTGTTGCAGTTTTGCCGCCTTCCCCCCTTCCCCCATGTCCTTTCCCTCTTCCTTGTTTGCTGTTTTTCGAAGGAAAAATGGCGTGCGCAGCGCAGCAAAGTGCAGCAACCCCTTTGCCAGTGCCACCCACACGGGATTGCGAATGAAAATGCCGAGAGCTAGGTGTGTGTGTGTCCTTTTTGGGTGGGCGGCAGTGGTGGTTGATTGCATTGTCCTCCTGTGAATGCAATGGCGAATGTGATTGGGATGCACATACAAACACGAGGGGGAGAGCAAGGATACGCAGCCAGGACTTGCCTTGATCAAGTGTGGGAGGTACTTATTTTTTTTAAGCCGCTTACAATATGGCCAAGTACAATAAATCCTTCAAAAAGGCAACATATGCTGCTGTCCACTTAAAAATCGATTTTGTATAAAAGTGAAGACTAGTCAAAGGATTGTTCCTCTTAAATCTTCTTAAAAAAGAATACAGCAAGGGCTTAGTCCCTGGAAAACTGAGCTATAATTAATTTCCCCCGCGTCCTATGACTTTTCCGCAAATGAAAATTAGTAATTAGGCAAAGAAAATTGATTTCACAAGGCACAGGAAAATCACCTGATGAGAACTGTGACCGGAATAATCAAATGAGGCCTCCGCCGTAAGCGATTTAGCTAAGGTTCTCTGGAATTTAATTACAGAAAAGCAGAAAGCAGAAAGCTAAGAGCTGAAAGCACAACTTTACGTTATCCTCACACACAAACACACAAACACACACACACAGAACCCACAAAACAGGACATTAAACAATTGAAAAAAAGAAAGAAAAAAAGAAAGAAACGCAAAGCCCGTTTGGCTACAGGACACCTCTTTAAGGACTAGATAAACGCGAGGCGCGAGGCCAGCAGAGGCCAGAGGGATGAGAGGGTCTTGAGAGGGATAAGGCATCATCATCATCATCATCCTTCAGGCAAGCAGCCAACCAGCTGCGAAAGCAGCCGTCTGCCGCCTGCCTACCTAAGCTTTCTTAGAGCGCCGGCTCAAGGACAAAACCGCGTCAAAAGGAGCGCCGCTGTTGCTGCTCCTGCTATATATATATATATATATATATATATATTTATACATAGGAGCGGTACAGTTGCCTCCAGGCAATTTCGCAGAGGATCGCCGAGGAGAAGGGGCACCGCGGATATGCAAACCTCCCCCAAAAAAACTGTAGTGAAACGGAAGTGGAGAGAAGATCCCACCAGAATGAAAGATTCTATGAGAGGCCAACCAATCTCTGTCAGGAAATTAAAACTATGGGAATTCCTTAAAAGAAGAAGTGATTATCCTTGAGCTAGAAGGATCTAAAGTAGGAAGAAATCTTCAGTTTAAGTAAAGTTAATCAAAGAAACAACCAAAAAAGGAAAGTTCCTTAAGAAATGAAGTCTAGAAAGAAAGTATTCCTCAGATATTTGGTCTAAAAAAGTTAACTAGATCTAGAGGTGAGTATCCTTGAGTTAGAAGGATCTAAAGTAGTTTAAGTTTAAGTAAAGTTAATCAAAGCAGCAACCAAAAAAAGGGAAGTTCCTTAAGAAATAAAGTCTAGAAAGAAAGTATCTCACAGATGGTCTAAAAATTCTTTCTAAGATCTAGGTGAGTATCCTTGAGCTAGAAGGATCTAAAGTAGAAAGAAATCTTCACTTTAAGTAAATTTAATCAAAGAAGCAACCAAAAAAGGGAAGTTCCTAGAGAAATGAAGTTCCTAGAGAAATGAAGCTATGTAGATCTAGAGGTGATTATACTTGAGTTAGAAGGATCTAAAGTAGGAAGAAATCTTTAGTTTTAGTAAAGTTAATCAAAGCAGCAACCAAAAAAAGGAAAGGTCCTTGGGAAATGAAGTCTAGAAAGGTCTAAAAATTAGATCTAAGATCTAGCAAGGAATTTCTCCTACTTTTAATTCAATTTCCTGCCTTTTTCCCCCCAAAATTCCTTTCCCTCTCTTTCTATATATATTTCAACTTTCCCTTTAGCAAAACGGCTGTTGAACTTTAAAATTGATCCGATTTTCTGCTTTCTTTTTGCATCTTCCATGGGAGGGAATTGCATTAAATTTAGAAGCAGACGCCTTGCGTTTAGAATGAGGAAGAGCCGCAGAGCAGCAGAGCACACAGAGCTCGGGGCGATATATAAAAAAATAAATACGACGCTCCTCTCCATTCATGCCACGCGCATCTTGCGCCGTCGAGACATTTCAAAATAGACGCCAAGCACGCCATCTCCTCAGTGCCACAGAGGAGCCTCCCCAAAAAGCGAGCTTCCTTTCGCTACGTACTCCAACATCCGTGCTGAGGAGTGCTCACTGTCTGTATGTCTGTCTGTCTTGCAGTTTGTACAATGTTGCAACACAACGGACGCCCCACTGTGCCGGAGTTTGGAGTTGGAGAAGGAGAAGGAGTCGGAGATGGAGTCGAAGATGGAGCATTCCTTCATCGTTGGAATTATGAATGAAAGACAGACACGAGAACAAACACTGGGCGAATCGTTGGGGGGCAAATTATAGGTTCCTCGTAGATCTTAAAAGGAAATGTTTAGAACTGAACATTGAGTTTAAGATGGGGTTTTATGATTCAGACATAGAGATAGTGTTGAGATGGTTTTAGGATGTTATGTTCATGATTTGTTCTCCATGATTTGTATATTAATTTGGGGATCTAAAAGGAAAACCCTCTCTTTAGGACCCAGGATTAGTTATCATCTTCTCTATGATATTAATTTTGGTACCTAAGAAGGGGAAACCCCTTACTTTTCCTGAACTACTTGGAGGGATATAAAGGTGTTTTTTTGAGCCTGCCTGTTCACTGCCTGTCCACCGGTTTACAGGATATACTTACTGGCTTAATTGGTTCCAACTGGGCTGTTCATGGATTGACTGGCCTTTAAGGAAAATGCTGCCTCCGGGAAAGGTTGATTTCTCCGTTTTCGGGGTTCCTGTTTCAGATAATCTCCTGCTTTTGATAAGATTTAATTTGATTTCAGCTGAACTATTAATAGCTTTTCCTGGATATCTGTCTCCTTCGGAGGATCGCGAACAGAACGACTGTGCTTTTTTGCTGACTAATTTGAAAGCCGAAAATGAAGTCCTCTATTGGGTTTTGACTTTTCCTGATATTCTCGGATTTCGGGTGTTTTTTTCTTTTGTATTTGGTGATCGCTTCTCTTTACCCCTCCGATTTCTGACTTGGTTGTTGGGCTTTATACTGGCTCTGTGTGTGAAGTGTATATTTCGGATTTTGTTTAAATTTTTGGGTTTTTTTTTTGTTTTGGTGAAAGAAAATTGAAACCGAGTTTTGTGGGAAAGAGAAAATTTGTAGGGCCCTTTTTGACAGGAGTGCAAATGTTGTCTTGTTTCTCAAATTTATTATTTGTATTTTCGAAATAATTGCAATTTGATTGTTTATTCAAATCGTTGTGATCTTTGTTTTATTTATTTATTAATAATAATATATCTGGAAAATCAATAAGAATTACTAGAAAAACATATAAAACAAATAAATATTTAATTAAATATTACATTTTAAGAATTGATTACATAAGGCGGGAAATTAAATAAGAAATTAAGTTATTGAAAGGCTTTTCCTTTAAAAAACAGGTAAGAAATTTCAAGGCTTATATTAAGAACTTTCAAATGGAGTTTTCCTTAAAGGATAATGGCAGGAAACATTGCCTTTTTGATTCAATTCGATTCGCCTTGCATTTATTTTATTTGCTTTGGTTTATTGATTTTTGCGTAGGTGACAACCCGGGCCGAGGCAGGGGCAGGGGCAGGGTCAGGGGGGGTTGTGTGTGTGTGTGGGTGCGTGGGTGGGTGCAAGCGAGACAGCAGCTGCTGCGTGAGTGCGTAGAAAGTAGGCTGGAAAAATGGTCTCTCTCATCCCACTGTCCTCCGCCACCGTCTCTCACATTTACTCATTTACTTGCCTCCCTCTCTCTCTCCCATTACTTTCTCTCCCTTCTTCTCTTCCCGTCTTTCACTTACACTTTGGTATATAATTAAACCGCTAGAATTCTTTGGTTAATTCTTCAGATTTCAGCTGCTTCTCCTGCGTTTTCACTTTTTTTCTTCGCTGTAGAACTTCTTTATCTTCTTTGGGTTCTCTCCACACACACTTTCCACTTTCCACTCTCCACTTGTTTTGCTTTTTTGGTCACTTTTGGGACATGGAAGGAACAACAACAAAAAAACGCAAATGGCGGCCACCGAATCGAATTCTCGAAGTAACTGTGCTGCTGCGGAGCTAAATCGGTTAACGGTTAACGGTAAACGGTACTGTGAGCTGTGAGCTGTGAGCTAAGTGTCGAACGAACTGACGCAACGGCGACGAGTGAACTGCCGGATCCGGATCCCAAGGTGTCTGCGTCCCGATGAAAATGCGAGGAAAACTCGGTAACGCGCCACACGACAGCAACGCCGACTGAGGCTGAGGCTGAGGCAGAGGCAGAGGCTGCGGCGTCGGCGTCACATTTTCCTTCCATCCAGCTAACAAGCAGTGAAAGTTGTAAACCAAAATGGCTGACCCTGCTTCTGCTCCTGAGTGTGCGTGCGTGTGTGTGTGTGAGCGAGTGCGTGAGCGCGGCACGTCGTCTATCCGCCTGTTTATCCGTTATCCAGCCGCCGGCTTACGGTACACTGAACCTAGAACCTAGAAGGTTTGCCCAAAGAGAAATGGGAAAAACTAACAAAAAAAAAGGGCCACGGATAAACGAATATTTTCCATCTGATTGGTTTGGACGTTGGCAGCGACGCTGGCAGCGACGTCAGCGTCAAGGGTGAGTGTGAAAAGCGAAAATTCATTGTCATCAAGCGAGTGCGGCGCGTCGGAAAAGTCGTGGAAAATGCTGAAAAACAAGGGTGAACCCAAGACTGTGCCTCTCTCTGTATTTTCTCTCTCCCATTGCTCGCTCCCTGCCTTCTGCTTTTCCTCCATTCCCCGCTCCTTCTTGTGAAAATGTGAGGAAAATTCAGACAGCCACAGCTGCTTCACAAAAAAAAAGCAAGCAGCAAGTCTCTGGGAAAAACAAAGGGCATATGGAAGCAGGGAGAAGCAGGGAGAGGCAGGAGAGAAACGGAAGAAAGCAGGACAAGGAGGAGAGAGAGAGAGAGAGAGAGAGAGAAAGCGGACTTGGAATTGTGGATCCTATTCCACCTACGATTGCCACTTGAGGTCAGAAGAGAGTTGTTTGCATCCCAAAAATAAACATCGCAAGGGCACTAATTTCATTTAAAAATACCAATCTCATTGGGATTTGATTGATTAGAGGGGGGAAAACGAGATTTCCGATTTACAGATTTAGGTGGAGTTATCTCCTTAAGCTGTCTTTTTGATTTCTATTAAAGGAACTCCTTTCCTTGTTAGAATGTTCCTTTATGTGCTTATTTCCTGATATCTCTTATTAGCTTATGTCTTAAATATAATATATATAATAAATATTAAAAAATAACACATAAAAAATATCTGAAAAATAGCTAAGTGAACAAAAAGGTTCTATTAATTCTTTCTCTATTTTTTATTCATAACTTAATATTTCATAGTAAATGTTATGAAACTTATTTTTCATTGTGTTTCTCTATATACTGATTCTCTATAATTATCCTCTTTAATTCCCTTTTGGGAACCAAGGCAACTTTCCAACTGGAAGAACCTTGAGGTGTGTATAGTGATAACGGTGATAATTCTGCATCTTTCCTTCTTCTCCTTCTTCCTCTTCTGTTGGTCCTTTTATTCTAACTGTCTTTCACATACTCTCTTTCTCCACTACTCTGCCTCCTTTCCTATTCCTCTTTGTTGCCGCTTCCTCGTTTAGCTAGGTTAAATCCGATGCGCACCCCGCAGGAGCAGTACGAGGAGCAGGAACAACAAAGTATTTCCGACTGTTACCAACCCAAAAAACACACACACACACAAATGCAGACTTCGTCCCGTTTCCGAATTTTCGAGACAAGCAAAACTTGCGTAGTTTTTCAACCCCAAAATTCGGGACAAGGACAAGGTCGAGGATGTGGCTCTACGCCACTGAGCGAGAAGGGGTGTCCTTTAAATAGTGAGGGGGAGTCCACTTACCATTTACCCTTCTCTATTAATTTTTGCAAAAAAAAAAAGGAAGCTCTTAAGATTAGTCCTTAAAGTTTGGAAAATATAAAGCCAAACATATGATCAATAAAATTATGGTAGTAATTAACAATTTGTAAAATGATCCTCATTTGTTTTATGATCAAATTGAAAGGTTTTTCAACAAATTTAGGGAAATATAAATTATTAGCTTTAGCTTTCTAAGCTGCTATATAGTTTAACAAGTTCCAAGGCTTGCGGCCATCTAAAATCCCAGTTATTGGAGAAAAGGGGTCCTCAAACCCCCGATATTCCTCTCGATTTGGGATAAGCCACCACCTCTGGCCTGGGACTGTGCTTTAGGTGCGTTCCTGCGTATGTCAGGAATGTTTTCAGCCGGCTGGCTTCAGTTCTTCAGAGTGGTTCTGCTCCTGGGCTCTAGTTCTATCCTAGTCGCTGTTGTTGTTGATGTCCTGCCTCCCCTGCATTGCTTTTGTGCGGACGAGGGTTCGTTCAAGGAGGCTAAGGAAAAGCCACCACCCACCCCAAAGGCAATTGCGACGTTGCCAGGCTGCGATTTCCATTTCGATTCGGGATAAATGGGATCGGATGGTATGGTATGGTATGGTATGGTATGGTATAGGGGATAAGGGATGTGGGCTGTGGGATGGTCTCGAATGGGATGCTAAAAAACGGGATGATATGGCATGGTAGGAAGTGGGATGCCAGGGAATGGGACATCAATGGGAATGTTCGTTTTTGAGGGGTTGGGAAACGCACAGTGAGCGTTCCATTCCACTGCGTTCCACCGTTTTTTTTTTTTGGGGGGTGTCCTGTCCCGTTGTTGCTTGGCTCGTGCCATCTCTGTTGCACCACGAGGATCAAAAGCAGCGGGGCTGCGAATGATAAACGTTCCATTGCGTTCCCCCTTTTCTTTCTTTCTTTCTTTCATTTTTTTTTATTTATTTTTTTTTATTATTATTATTTCATTAGATTGCAACCCTCGTGCGTCCTTCCTTCCCCATCCCCCTCGGGGCTGTAATCGCCGCGTCCCGTGGCGGAACAAGGACAAATGATTGCCTAGAGTGGCGACAGAGAGAGTGTCCTTTCAAATCTTGACGGGATTTATGTTGTTTGTTGCGTATCCCCGTGGCCCGTGGCCTGTGTCCTGCGACCATTGCGGAATTTATTCGCGTTGACGTCACCGCGAATGCAGAGGAGTTAAGCGGGTCCTTTTTTCTTTTCCTGCTGCTGCTGCCGATGGATGCCACCCACTAATCCTTTTTAAGTTTTAATCTCCACTTTATTCCTTGCCTCTCACTAAGTCTTTCATGGCATTATCCTTCATGTTTTGTATTTGAAAGAAAAAAATACTTGAAGGGATTAGAATGGAAATTGTTATAAAAATATATTTTATATATATATTTATTTATATTTATATCTATAATTATTGATTAATTAAATTATTTAATATAATTATTTAACTATTTATTGATTCAAATTATTATTTATAAATTTATATTTATATTTATTGTTTTTTATGTGAGTTACCGAACTGAGTTCATTTTTATTTTAAAAGTTTGAGGTTTTATTAAACTAAAAATGGTTTTTTATTTACTTGCAGCTTAGTTTTTGCTTTAAATATGTTTTTAATGTCATTATAATAATAATAATAAGAGGTTAGACTTGAACTATATCTACAAACGAATATATAACTTCGTTTAACCTCAAAATAGATATTAAATATATTATAAAATATATCATTTAAAACTTTTTACCATTTAACAAGGAGAAGCAAGGGTTTTCTTTGTGATTTTATTTGAAATCCATTTCCATTTTTTGTATTGTTTGTTTTTATAATTTTCTATGTATTTTCTATCATTTTAAAAGCTATTCTAGATTTCTAAAAATCATATTTTTAGCTGCTGCTACTTTTTTATAATTTTCTAAATTACTTCTTTATTTTTAACTATTTTACTTTAACTAAAATTAAGGTTTTTTAGGGGCTTTATTATTTTATCATTTTATTTCTCAAGTTGCCAGCATGCCTCATCAATAACTCGAGATATTTTGGGAAATCCTAACCTAATTAGTTTTTACCAAATGGCTTTTGTGAGCAAGTGTAGCCCGGGGAGAGAGTCCCTCTCATTCGATTTGCCCCTATCGTTGGCTCCTGCTGCTGCTCTTGGCCCTGCTTCTCCTCTTAGTCCTGCTTCGCCTCTTAGTCCTGCTTCTCCTCTTGATCCTGCTTCTGCTGCAGAGTCCCTCTGTTACTGTTAGTTGTGCTCCTTATTCTACTGCTGCTGCTGGTGCTGCTGGTGCCGATGACCTCAATGCGTTTTTAATAAGTTCTGCCTGACACTGACACTCGAATTTGGGACTCCAAGAGTCCAGGACTCGCGGGTCTCGGGCTGATTGGATGATGGCAATCTCACGGCAGGACCTGCCCCCGCCGCAGCTCTTTCTTTCACTTCGTTTTGCAGCCGAGAAAGAAAGCGCGTGCGGCATGCAACGGCATGCATGCATCCTGGCGAGCGAAAGTGCCGTCGCTGTCCGTCGCCTTGATGATGGCACATCGCCAGGTCGCCAGAGTGAGATCGGCGGACAGGACCCTATCATCGGCAATCGGCGATCCTTGATCTTTGCCAAAAGCAGCTGCACCTGCTTCTTGCTCTGTGGTGTGTTTGTTGGTTTTTCCCTTTGCTTCTTCACCATTTTTCACTCACTTGTTGGGTTAACGGTTCCTGTTGGTACTTCCCCTAGACCCCCCCCCCTGTTAACGGTATTACAGGACATGGACATGGACAGGCATGGGACACCGACATCCCCTCCCTAGATATATCATATATTTACTTATATGTAGATGCTCCTTTCTGACTGAACTAAACTGCAATCCGATAGCCACAATCTTTTGACTCTCATAATTATAATATCAAGTCAGTGGACAGGGATAATCGAGGATAAAGGATTGCATTTCACCCCAAAAAGGGTGAACGAAACGCAGCAGTCGCGTGGCAACCCTCAGAGCTGCAAGCATCCGCTGCAATGCTGCAGCAGCAGTAACAGCAGCAGTAACAGCAGCAGCAGCAGCAGCAGCCTCTTCCCCTGCAGCCTTGCATCCTTGCATTGTTTACACCGTGAAAAAATACAAGAGAAAACAAACAAACAAACTCAAGGGAAATAAACTTGTCTGTCTTTTAGACTTTTAAATTAATATTAAACTGGCTTCAGTGGCCAGCTTTTTCCCCTTGTGTAGAGTGATCTCTCCTCTGTCTCTCTTGTTTGCAATCTGATCTGTGTCCCTGCTCGGGCTCCATATATATTTTTTTTTTGCATACGAGTGGCTCCCAAGTGTCTTAATCAGCGCTTAATGTGTTGTGATTGTGTAATCGAGAGGGGGAAGGGCGGCGGTGGAGGAGTGCAGCTGGTTTTGGCTCACCTTTAGTTGCTGTATCAGTGTGTATGTGTGTGTGTGTTTTTGTACCTGCGGCAAGGGCACGCGTCACCTGCCGCCACCTGAGGACCTGAGACTTGCCCCCCAAAAAATTAAGAAATTATGCAGGCGCTTTAGGAGTGCAGCTGAGGTTTTGCTTTGTTTTATATAATTCAGAAATGATTAAAAAATGATTTTATGCATTATTTAATTTAAGAATTTAAGTTAATAAGTAAATATAAACCCTTTTATGGTTATGCCTTTAAAGTAATAAAGATCATTTCAAGAAATGGATTTATAATAAATAAATTTTATAATAAATAAATTTCAAATTAAATTATTAAAAATCAACTAAATTACACTTTTATTTACATATTTGTTAAGTTGGAATATTGAATATATTCAAGCTTAGTTTGAACATTAATTAAGCTTAATTTATTTCAGAATTTTAATACCTTTGCTTAGCATCAAGAGCCGAGTCAACGTAGTCCTATGCCTTTGTCCGTTTGTCCGTGTCTGTCCGTCTCTGTCCGTCTCTGTCCGTCTCTGTCCGTCTCTGTCCGTCTCTGTCCGTCTCTGTCCGTCTATAAGCTTGTCCATCTCTGTCCGTCTCTGTCCGTCTCTGTCCGTCTCTGTCCGTCTCTGTCCGTCTCTGTCCGTCTCTGTCCGTCTCTGTCCGTCTCTGTCCGTCTCTGTCCGTCTATAAGCTTGTCTATCATTTGTTTCTTTCAGTTTTTTTACTGTTTCTTTTCACTTAATTTATATGCAAATAAAGTTTTAAATTAACTAAAATAACTCATCAAAGACTCTCCTAGGATTTTTTTAAAAATTAGTTAGATAATCTTGCTCTTGACTCTTACATTTTTCCAACTCAAATGGAAAGTCCTTTTTTGAATGGGCTCAACGAGGGGCTTTCGAGGACTTCTGGCAAGAGTCCTGGGGTACTGACTCCTGCACATTGCATATTCATTGCCTGACAAGAGTCAATGATCGGCACGGCTGCTGAAACTGTTGAAAAATGAGAGGAACGTGAAATCGCAATCAAGCGCTAAGGATCAGCGCCACAACTGCATTGCCCGATCCTTTGCCTTCGCCTTTGCCTTTGCCTTTGCCTTTGGCTTAATCCGGCTGACGCAGGATCAGAGCACGCAGGCGCGCAGGACATAGAGGACATGGGACATGGGGTGTCTGGGCACGAGGATTCGCTCGTTCACTCGGAACATTTTCGGCAATTACCGAAAAATAAAGAAGCGAATTAATGCCGAGTGTGTCCTGTCCTCAGTGTCTGTCTGGCTGTCTGTGTGCTTGTATGCTTAAGGATCCTGGGGGACAGACGACCCGAAAAACATACAACACAAAAAATACAAAAAATAAGAAAAGAAGAGAAGAGTTTAGCTTGCACCTGTCCCGTCATGGAGGCGGCAGGAGGGGCAGCGGGCAGGCAGGAGCAGGCAGGAGCAGGCGCAGGCGCAGGACGACAGCCGGGCCAGCGAAATTAAGGATAAGCAGTGCAGCGGGATCGAGGATCGCGGATCGTGGATCGCGACGGCTCGTGCCACTCAAAATTCCAGCTTAATTTCGCCGCCGCCGTTGTTGTTTGTTATTTGGCTTTTGTTGTGTGTGTGTGTGTGTGTGTGTGTTACCCCTTTAGATCCTGACTGTATGTGGGTGCCAGGTATAAGTCGACAGTCCACCCTGCCAGGCAGGCTTGCAGTCAGCGATCCCTGATCCTTGATCCCGCGATCCTAACGCTTCGCGTGCCGCTGCACTCATTGTTATGCATTTTAAATATAAATTTTGATGGCCGCCAGACATGCAAGCCAGAAGGTAGCCAGGATATGATCCCTAGAGGAGCCCCAGCCCCAGCTTCGTTGGTGTCCAGAACTTGAACATTTTGTGCATTTTGTTTCCTGCCTAAATGCCCGTTAATTCGCGGCGTTAATGAGGCTGAGCGTTGCCAACGAGGCTGCATGTGTCCTGTGTCCTGTGGCCTGTGTCCTGGGTGGCCTGCAGATGGCCCAGGGCTAACAGCTCCGATCTCCGATCTCCGTTCCCCGATCTCCGATCACCGCAGCTATTTCAATTTTCGGCTGCTCATTATCGTTATTACCGGGCCTTATTTATTTTATAAACGATAATAACCAGGTTAATAACAACCAGTCGCAGGTCTCAAGTCTCAAGTCTCAGAGGTCCCTGCAATCAGCCAGTGACACCTTCCCTTCGCTTCCCTTCCTTCTTTCTATCCCAGGTCCATAACCGTCGGAGATATCTCTTGGAGATATCTTTTACGTTGCAAAAAGTGGATAAGATCGCAGGATATTAATTTTCAGCGAGCAGCGGATTCTGTGAAGGATAAGACAAGTCTTTGACTTGAATGTAATGAGAGAGTCAAGCACTTAATATTCCAAAGATTTTATAGATAACCCTGCCCCACCTTATATTATGTCATATTTAATTAATTTTGGAAAAGAAGTTAAAGAAGAAAGAATTAAGAATTAATAATCATTTATATAAGTTAAATTCCAGATAGATGCATTATTTAATTGATCATGTAAATATCTTTCATTACTTTTGCTTAAATAAATAATAAGCACTTAAAAAAACATAACAAATAATCACAAATTGCGAGTAAATAAAATGCGTTATCAGGGGCACTCCCTAAATTACAAAAACAAAAAAGTTGCATAAATAATTAATGCATTCGCTCTTAATTCTTTAGCTGCAGTTGCAGTTGCAGTTTCAGAGTCGTGTCGCCGTTTATATCCGCTTTAATTGGGACATTATCAGGCGTGGCTCAGTTTCAGCTTGCGGTTTCAGTTTCAGTTTCAATTTCGAGTTTGAGTTTGAGTTTTTGACTTTTTGAGTTCGAGTTCCTCAGGTATTATTGCCCAACGGGATGCCCTGGGCATCGCCCTCTGGCCCGGCCCCCAATGTGTTTATGTCTTTCCCCGGGGTCCACTTTTTTTGTCCTTTGAAATTTTATGTTTCAATTTTGCGCTGTTGTTTTCCGCTTTTATCCTCGGGCTTTCATTGTTTTTTTCTTTCTGTTTTCATAGTTTTTAGGGCATCGATACATCGTTGTAATTGAGAGCTGACAACATTATCGAGCCACGCCCTAGTGCCAGGACCAGTGTCAGGACCAAAGTCTGTACCCTTATTTCAATTCCTTAATACACACAGAAAAAATACTGATTTGATATTAGTTTTTTAAGAATTTATGTTATTATTTTTCCCTACTTTAACTTTATCGATACTGCAACCATATTTAACTTAAAGATCCATACATACATATTATTTGTATATGGATCCCATAAACGAAAGCGAACGAACTCTTTCTTTCTCTTTTCCCTCACCAACAAGCTGTAGTTCAAACTGCTGCCGCTTGATGGTGTTTTCGTTCTTACGAACTTTTCATAATATGTTTAAACAGTGAAAAAGTCATTTCCTACATAAACCATGTATATTCTTGATCAGCATCAAAAGAATTGAAATTTTAAATGGAAAATGGCAAATTTTAAATATCATAATTAGGCCAAAAGTACACGAATTTTATTTCAGAAAGAATTGCTGTGTTTTCGTTTGTTTTGTTTTCAAGAAACAAACCAGCAAACAACATTTTATTTTAATTTTTTAATTTTTTTACATTTATGAAAAAATAAAAATGTTGACTACTTTTTTTTAAATGCATAATTTTTTTCTGCCTTGGTTCTCCCGATTCTCCTGTTGATGCTGATCAAGAATATATATGGTTTAAGGCGCGGAAATGACTCCTTCACTGTAAAACTTATTTAAAAACATATTTTGAAAAAGTTGTAAGACCGAAAACGCCATCAAGCGGCCGCAGTTCGAACTACAGTGTCTTGGCGAGAGAAAAAGAGAGGGAAAGAGCGCGATGGATTTGCTTGTTCTATTTTTTTTAGCTTTTGCGCATACAGTGTACCTATATGTGGGTTATGTGGTTTATAAACATAATTCAAGGTTAAGATTTCAATTTTCTTAAAATTTTCGCAGCTGCACAAATGACCGTTAGAATCAAAAACTTGGCGGACAAGTTTGACCCAAGCCCACAGATCCCCGACAGATGTGGGCATCCTCCTGATTCTGGTCCTGATCCCGCTAGTCGTCCAGCTTATTTTGAATAACAAAGCGGGCCGGTTGCAGGCCGATCCCGTGTCCATTGTCTGGAGCACAGCGACAATCGTCCAGCTGGCCAGCTTGGGATGCTGGGCGCCCGCCGCTTCTCACGCTGACCAGTTGCTGACCAATTGTTGAATGTCGGACAGCTGTGGCCCAAACTCAAACTCAAACTCAAACCCAAACCCAAACCCAAAAATCCCGAATCCGGAAAGCTGGACGACGCTAGAAAAGCTTTTTGTTATTTGACTCCATTGTTGTCCTCGCACAGTCACACGCTCCGAAAGGGCCACGCACAATGGGCCTAGAACAGGACCTACATACAGGACCTAGACACACACACTCCTCTCGCCACTTTTGGGCGCTGTCTCGCCTCAGCGGGGACAATGGTAAGGCGACCCAAGGCGTTCTGGTGAACTGGTTCTGCGGGACAAAGAAATCCCATCATCCCATTGGGTCAGCCTTTAAGGTAACTTTAATTTTTAAACTAGATTTTAATAGTTTAACAATCCTTTTTGATAGGAAATCCAGATTATTTTCCATTGTCCATATAAATAGTGTTGAATTTGAAATTATTATTAGATAACAAAACAAATTTGTACTTTTTCGAAAATTGTAAAAAATGAGTAAATAATCAAATAGTTTATATTTAGTTTGCTGGGTTTATTAATTCATTTATTTATAAATTATTGTATTAATTTATAAGTTATTTTATTTATTTATAAGCTATTTTATGTATTTATAAATTATTTTATTTATTTATTAATAAAAACCAACAAATCAGTGCTTTTCAAATTGAAATTTAAGCATTTTTGGCAGTCATATATTTTTTAAGTTTTTATTTCCCTTTGATTTTTTTGATCCTTCGGGGAGGGAGTCATTTCTGACCCCATCAGTATCAACAAGAAAATCGATCAAGGACAAAGGACAAAGGATCAAAGATCGTTAAAATTTTGTAAAAAAACAAATAACTTAAAATTTCAAATTAATTTTTCTGATTTGTTAAGCCTATCTGTGATTGATAATAATAATAATATGAAAAAATATAATATCATCAGACCAATCCCGAATAAAAACAACTCTCTTTGTGTTTACATTTGCTTCCGATATATTTTTATTTTTCTTGGGGCCTTAGAGATAATAAGTATGTTATGTATATATCTTCTATATACCATAACTCCTAATCAACTGAAACTTATTTTTAACGTTTATAATAGTTCTGCTATCAAGGAAATAAAAGGTAATGTTGGTTCTGAGTCTTGTCAGCGTCGTCAAAAATATACATAAATATCATTCATTGATAGAAATTGCTTGTCCAAGTAAATTTCCCTTTCTTTGGGTAACTGACCGACTGACTACATGTCTGCACTCAAACTCTGGGTTTGAGGCTTTTTTTTTTTTTTTTTTTATTAATTCTGTTAAATATATGTGTTTGTATCTTCTAACTCGTTGAATTTTGATACGGCAAATCGCTTAAAACTAAAAGAGGGCCAGAGAGAGAACTTAAGGCGACTTAAATAAACCTATCCAAAACCCGTTGGGTTAGCAAGAGCGTGCGGGCGGCAATGGCCATAAACCGGACTGGCCTTTCTATGCTCGTACGCATGCTCCTATTTACTACAAAGATAAGAAATAATATAAACAAAAAACAAAAAGTGTATGTGTGTACATTAACATTAGTTTAACGAATCTCTGGCCTGCTCTGCTTGGCTCTTGTTGTTGCGCGAAAAATGTGTAGTTTCTGTTCTGTGTAGTTCTCTGTTCTCTGTTCTGTGTGTGATCTCTATGCTCTATTATCTGTTCTTCAGTGCTCTATTATCTAGTCTCTATTCTGTAGTATCTCTGCTTCGGAGCAGCAGCTCCTCCTCGTAACTTTATGCATTCCATTTAATGCATTTACTTCACAAAGGCCTCGGGCGGTATCTGGTTGTCTTTGTAGAGCTTCTCGAACACAAAGGCGGCATGGTTGTAGTCCCAATTTGTTTCCTCCAGGCATCTGTGCATAGAAATAGTATTAATATAAATAAATTCTTTCGATTTTAGTAACTCCTCCTGTTAGGGATCGAACTTACTTGCGACTCCAGGCCGGATTCATTTGGCTCTGAGCACACATGGCCTGAATCATTTGCATTTTCGTATTGTCATCGTGGGCAACTGCCGGCACTGCTGGAGCTCCAACACTGGCCACCGGACTGGTGGGTCCTGGCAAAATGGCCACGGTAGCCACACTGCCCACGCCTCCGGGATTAAGACGACCCTGCAGAGATGATCCCGTAGAGGAGCTAGCTGCAGCTGCAGCAACGGCGGCAGCGGCGGCTGCGGCAGCAGCAGCAGCAGCAGCAGCGGCTGCACTTGTCGAAGCAATAGCTCCAGGAGCCGGCTGATGCTGCGAGCGTTTGAACTCGCGTGACTGCTCATGAGTGGCACTGGTAATGAAGATGGTCTCGTTGCGGATGCAATAGCCGTTGTTCTGTGGCACCACAACAAAGGTGCGGGCAAAGTGGCGCAAATCGTAGTTGGTATTGCCGGTCTCACGGCTCAGCTCCTTGAATAGACCGGTCACGGTGAAGACCATCATTGAGGCCTGCAGATCAATTACAAAAAAATGGGAATTAACTTTAAATAAACAAAAGGAAAGGGATTTAGCATTGCTTACATTGAAGATGGTCAGGTCAACGGTGAAGGTGCGACGCTCGTGTTGTGTACGCGGCCACTCGTCCAATGTGGAAACGCAGGCCAGACGGCCGTATTTCAACTGACGGATGCGGTGGTCATCCCGATCATTATTCACCACGCGGCGCAGATTGCGATTGAACTTCCAAAAGTTATTGAGTCTGCGCAGGCAAGAAGAGGAGGAATTAGGAAACTGTGTGTGCGAAGGGGAATATCAATTGTAAGCACTCACCTGCCCGCCTGACTAGCCGAAGGCATAGTTATAGAGAGCATGGAATTCTCGTGGTATGCATCCAGCAATGCCTGACGGTTGTCCGAGTCAAAAATGCGAAAGTATTGGTCCAGAAACTGGCGCACAATCTCGGCCCCAGCATTGTCGCACAAGAAGGAGGCCTTGGTCTCGGGCATGCGTCCAGTATCAGTGAGATCAAAGTCAACCCTGGGTCCCAGGTCCTCGCCATCCTACACATATGGGATTATTATTGATTACATTTTGTGGGTTAGAGAAATAGTTAGATAAAGGACCAAAGGACCAAAGACTAATTATTAAGAAGGCTCTAGAGTTATGCATCTTGGTATTTGAATTGCTTTTGAATAGAGACCCTTCCCAGACCTACATAATGGTCCAATGACTTACCAACTTGAGCAACTTGGGGAACTTGCGACGGGTTTCGCTGTAAATAGTTCGATGTGGATAGTTTCGGCCGTGCGATGAGGGTTGATATGCGATTTAAATAGCGAGAAATAATAATTAAATGGGCTCTTTGGTGCGGAGCATGCCCTGCGAGAGTTGCAGTTGCAGACGAAACCCAGGACTGGCCGCATGGATCATATAAATAGCTTCACTGTTATACTCGACTAGCTCGCTTTTATCGTTAGAGCCTTGAGCCGCTGAATAGGCAGAGGCATCTGGTCGCTGGCGGCTATTGTGCGCCCTTGGGAAGTGTTTATAATGACATTGAATGTAGGTGGAACAGGCGTGTATTTGAGCAGGGCATTATTGTGCCATTAAAAGGCATCTTTTAGGGTTTTTTTCTGTTTTTTTTTATACTTTTCGTTTTTTTTTATTCTTTTTCTTTTCTTTTCTTTTTTTTGTTTTTTATTATTTTTTTGCAGTGTAAAACCAAGCAAAAGGACAAAAGCTGGCCAAATCTGGCTTCCGTCCGAAAATGTTCAATCGTCGTGTCTCTCTGTTTGTGCGTGACACGCGCATCGCATCCGCAGGCAAAGCATGCGCCCAGAACAAAAACCGTACAAAATGAAACTGTAAACGGCCCGCAACAGAACTTAGTGCTCTTCACATTGCAGCCGCCGCCGCCGCCGACGCCAGCAGTCTTCCAAGTCCTCCTCGCCTCCTCTTCTCGGCAGCCGCCGCCAAAGCAACAAGGAGCAACACGACAACACAGCATGGCACGCGTGCGCGTGACACGGGGGGGGACACACAGGGGAGGTCACTGTGCGCGTGCGGCTGTGTGCGTGTGCCCATAAATGTTGCAGCGGGGTGCACGGTGGGTGGATCGGTGGATTTGTTCGATAGCTGCAACTCCCTTGGAATCTTTGCATTGTATTTTTAATAATTCTTTCTAGTTATTGCTTTTTTTTTTTTTTTTCTTTGCTTTGCTTGGGACTAATGCATGTTCGCCTGCCTCAGGGGAAGTACGAGCGGTGCCAGGTATAGTGTGTGCGTGTGTGTGTGTGTTTGTATGTCAAGTTTTCTTGGCTTTTCCATAAAAGTGTAATTTGCTTTTGCTTGGTTTCAAAATTATTCTTTTTTTCTTTCTCCTTTTTTTTTATTTTTTCTTTTTCTTTTTTTCTTTTGTATTATTTTTCTCTTTTTTTTTTTTTGAGTACCCCACCCAAAACTCTCTGATCTACCAATAGTTCTGCCCTTGGCTTTGGAGGCATTTCTTTTTGTGAAAACTTCTTCCTTCCAAAATGCCTTTGCCTGCTCAGTCGGTTTTTTTGAACAAATCAAAAAAAAAAAGGAAGTCTGAAGACTGAAGGCCTTCTCAAGGAGCTTCTTCTTCTTCTCGGGCTCATCCTGGTTTTCTGTCTGTGGCCACAACTCGGCAGCGCATACGCTTCTATAAAAAAGAATAACAGAAACGGAGGCAACAACAGAACAATATGGAATTTATAATATGCTGATCGTAATTCCTCTGTGACTCCCGACGCGGCGACTCCCACGTCGAATTGACAACTTTATGCGGCAGCATTCTCTAGAAAGGTTAGCAGAAAACTGATCACACCATAGTATACCTGATATAGTGCTGGTTGTCCTTGTAGCGGTGGCGGCACGGATTGTTCTTCAATACCAATTCCACGATGTTTAGATTGCGGAACACCACCAGGTGGGCCAGCGATGGGATCTGTAAACACAAAAGACTGATTAGGCTCGAAGGACCAAAAAACATACAGAGTACCCAAGTGTAAACTCACCTTATTATCCCCCAAATAGAGAATCTTGATATTGGGAATGCGCTTCTCCACTCCCTTGAATGCCTCCATGCTGGACAAGCAGTTCTCATTGAGATTTATGGCCTCCAGATCGGGTATATTCTCGCAAATGATGTCAAGGGCCGTGCTCATCACGTTCGAGCGGAAGAGCGGACAAAAGATGTGCTTCAGATCGGGATCGGTGTGAAAACGCGACAAATCCAGGGCCTTGGTTTGTATATTATACCGCTTGGCCATCACCACCTTCATCTTCTCCTTGAGATTATCATCGATGGCCACCAGCGGTATGCCGCTGCGCACGCGTGGCATTAGGCGGAATCCATCCGGTAGCTGGGCATTGCGGCCCAAGTGTTGAATACGCTCGGCCACCTCAAAGTCGTCCGTAAAGAACATGACACTGCTGCGCTCTGAGCGCCAGTATTGTGGTATGAAGACATGAGGCGACATGGCCGCCATTAGGGCACGCAAGAGCGTCTCCTTGTCATAAATTTGTCCATTGTGAATCTGGAAAAGAAAGGAGGAATAATATAAGGATGAGATTCATGTATGTAGAGGGAGCACAACCCAGATAGCACACTCGAGTTATGTCATCTGCCGGCGGCAACGCATGACGAGTGTCAGAGTTATGTCAGTGTTATGGTTTGTTTGCTTCAAATGCTCCACTTTTGTAGCTGACTTTGTGTGCTCTATCCAATGGGGAGTGTCAGAGATAGTTCCAAATATCTCACCTTGAAGGAGCACGTAACACTTTCACGTTTTTGTCACAGTGCTTTCGAATACAATGATAAAGTGATCGGTAAACATTTTCTTTAATTTGTTCGATTTTTTCGATAGCCAAATTTATCGATAAAACTTTGAAAAAAGAAAGCTAATAATAACTTTAAGGCAACAATCGATAACCACGTTTAATAAAAGATCACATATGCTTGACTGATGCAAAATCCCAGTCACATGAGTGAAGGGTGTGTGCTCCATCCGAACCCCATCCCCATCCATCCCACTTATCGGTAATTGCCTCTGTTCACTCGTCATATTGCACCCAATTACGATAGAAGAATTAGTGGGTCGCCCGCCTATTTGCATGCCATTCATATCCGAGTCTATGGACTTGTCACCTAATTACACTTTCGCAGAGGACGGGCGGAGCTGGGCTCTTATCAGTGGAACTGTCAGTGATTTAATTATGAAAGGGTTAGAGAGTGAGAGTGAGAGGGAAACAGAGATACCACCAACTCCACGGCACTCCATGGCACTCCACTCCCATGCCAAGGTCAGATACCAATATCGGTCACTTGGCTATTATTGGCTATGTACTAGGCGATATCTAATCGGTGGTCTACAGCAAACTGTACCCATCTCATGCATGGGTAAATACACAAAAGAATCAGTGGAAAGTAATTCAATTTATGGGATCACTTTGAGTACAGTTCCCCAAGTCCCGACTCTCTATATATATATATCATATATGTATTATATATCTGGCGACGCAGGCAAATAATGATCGTGTGAATGATCCATCCCCCTGCCATCACCACCACCACCACGACGACGACGACGACGACGACAGACTATTTATATCAACAAGATAAGTCCGGCCCGCCCATCCATCCCACTCATTCATTGCGCATTAATGCGATAAATTTATTTATTACCGGCATTAGATGTTATTATTATTATTTTTGTCTATTGTCTGCGGAAAGCCTTCAATATAAGAGACCGTTCCTAACTCAAGTTTTTGGAATATTTCCCATGAACTACAGAGGATTAACTCCTAACATTTCATATATATATTTCTCAATCTAATGTGACATTTATTATCTTTGGAGATAGTAAATATTGGCTGAACTAATAACTTGTCGTTAAGATTTGTACAAGAGGTTTTTGTGGCTTTCTTAAATGAGAACTACTCACAATACTTTATCATTTATGCCTTCCTCTCTATCTGAATGAAATCAGTTGACAGAATTAGAACATTGCATCTTGGGGTGAATCACTGAAGAGAAACCCCATCCTTTGTATTGGCTTTGGAATGTCTTATGGGACTCGGACTGGAATCCAACGAACGGAGCACCTGGTCATAGGCAAAGTGAACCGTTAAGAATTTTTTCCAGAAAATAAAGATGATGACTGTTTGGGGATCGGTAACAGTTTCCATGAAGAGCATTGGGGGAGTAAGGCGGTGCTTTGTTGTTTGCTTAGCAAGCTGCGAGCTGTATATAGGTATAGCTATAGGTATACTTTATTTATTGTATTCCTCACAATACAAAATATACAACAAGCTCGGGCGAGACATATTTCTAGAATTGATATGGAGCTCTGTGACGACTCCAGCGGCGACGTCAGCCGCAACAGCGAAGGCAATGTCGTCGTTGGATTCCGATTCCGATTCCGAATCGGATTCGGATTCGGGTTGGGCTGCGGCTGCGGCTGCGACTGGGACTGGTGCTTGTGCTTGGGCTGGCTGGGCTAACAAGTGAACACCGGCGAACGGCTCACCATTCGCTGCCAGACGTGCGGAGTTGAAGCAACAACAAACAAGAGTGGTCCCTGGGCAGAGATTCTAAACGAGCGGCAAGCGGAATCCCTAGATAAATACAAAACTAGCCACCATGGGAGGCTGTTGCTCAAAGGACCTGGACGATAAGCGCTCCTGGAGCCCCGAGGAGACCAAGAATGGCGTAAGTTTAGAGACCTTGACCCTTTGTTTATTTAATGGTTTGTAATTCCTGTGACTCCTCCTCCAGAGCACCACATCTACTATCATTGCCCAGCCCTTGGACGAGGTGGGCAGCACCGGTGTCTTCACACTGACGCGCACCACAACGACCAGTATGCGTCAGGAGAAGACAGTGACCACCACCAACCACGACGAGCCGGAGGAGTAGTCGGTGTTCCTAGTCGTAGTAGCTGAAGCTGAGCTGCCAAATATTTAAATTAAGAACAATCTGTTTTTTTTAACACCTTTTTTTTTTTTAAACGATTCCAACAGTGGTGTGTGTGGTGTGTTGTGGTGTGTTGTGATGTGAGTGCGAGAGTGTGCGAGAATGTGCATCCAATATATATATATAGTATATATGAATCAAGTTAAGATGTTAACGAGTAATAATTATTAATTGTTATGCGCCTGAATTTCAATTTCGCAATAAATTGTTGAAATGCTAAATCTCAACCAAGTTGGATTCCCAGTAAACCAGTAAACCAGCAGTTCCCAGTTTTCTCAAGCTCAAGCTCAATAGTTTCTCTTCTTAACGAATCAATCTATATATTATATATGCAAAATATGAATAATTACATCTAGAGTCTAAAAACAAAAGGAACTCAAAAGTTAGGGTTCTTTCTTATAGTGCCTACACATGGTTTTTTGTTTTTGTTTGTTTTCTTTTGTGGAATTCCGCACTGAGTGTATATTTTCTGATTCATCCATCATATATATAATTATATACATATTACGTATATATAATATTTCGCTTGACCCTGAAAGAGTACACAGAACCGCTTCCGGACGTGTTTAATCCAGTTCAAAATGTTCAAAGAAAACCATAAAGAGTCATAATTGGCATTTTAGTTATAAAAACTAATTAAATCAATTAACTTATTATAAAAATTAGCTAAAATTTAAGCATTATTAGTGAGGTGATCATAGAAAATAGAACCAAGAGGCTTGAGTTAAGAAAAGGAGTAACTAATAATAATCAGGCATCGTCTTAATATCCACTGTACCTAAGTGAGTTCAGCAGATGGACAGATGGGGTGGAGAGGCCTGAAAAGGGCAATCTGCCAGTTCAATTGGCGCGATAAGAAGAGCGATCCAACGCATTACTGGCCAATGACATCAGACGCTGCACAAGGGGGCAGTGAACGAAGCTAAAGCCGAATGGAAGGAAAGGTGATTGCGATTTGGGGAAAGCTCCTACTAGGGGGGTTGGGTTTTTTTTCACCCACTACCCCCATGAGTCAGTTGTGTCGGTTTTAGGCCACAACTCAGTTGTTATCACAGCCTTGTTGTTTTCAGGTTGGCCAGAATGAGAGTGACTAACACACAGAGAGTGGCACGTGTTTGCCGTCATTAGCACCGATCAGTCATTGTGTCTTGGAATGCTTTTGGGCCATTCCATTCACATGTATGGCTATAGCTTTATTATTATTATTATATAGACATCATCATCGTGTAGTATGTTCAATATCGCGCATGCCAGCTGGGAAATCATTGGGAAAATGCAAATGCAAATGCGGCTGCCAGTTGCGATTTGCAATTCGAAATTCGCAATTATAAACACCGCGTTGACCAGGTCGTTACATGCGGCTTGACAATCTAGTTGTTCTCTTGTCAGTCACTCACACACACATATTATCGAACAATAATAATAATAGCAACAAAAAAAAATAATTACTTTTGCTTAGCATTGATTTTGCTGAGCGATAATTTATGCACAAGTAAATCTTTGAATATTAATTGTGAGCTCTTTGGGCTGGGGAAAAGCTCTCCAGCTCAAGGCGCCTCAGGGTAGACAACAGATATTCCTAACGAATTAAGGGGAATTCCATATCGAAATAGATTCTAGAAGCTTAAAGGTAGAGAGGTTTTGTACCACGTAAAAAGTTATGGCCTAAAATCCTATGAAAAAATTACAGAAAATCGATCAATTCAATATTGTATCGATAATAAATACGAATTTTTACATATAATTCCATATTCCATAAAGTTTAGAATTATATCTGTCTAATAATTCGAACTCATGTTTAATATATCTAACAAACAATGCTAAAAATATTTTAGGAAGGTTTAAATTGCTTCAAAGAGGCTTTTTTAAATTTAAATAAATATTTTTAAATATCGGTTCGATATATTTGATAATATAGTTATTTTAAATTTAGATAAGTTAAACTTTATAATATTTACAATGTTCCATATGTCTATATAGATCCCTTATTAGTGGTATTCATGAATTGATAGGTGAAAATACAGAGATTATAGTTTTCTTAGAAAAAATCCCAAAGAAAAACACTTTATTTCTGACCGGATCAGCCTGTAAAATCAGAAATTTCTTAAGAATTTTAAATTCTACTTAGTAATCGTTGGGAATTCTAAGAAATTAAAGACTGACTCCAAGTGACAATTATAATTTAATGTAATGCCAGTAACAACTGCTCCCCCCATAATGGCTCATCCAAAGAAAAATAGATAAGATTATAAAAAGGGGACAGACAGGACAGGCAGCCAGTAAAAAATGCAGAAAATAGAAAATAGAAAATAGAAAACAGCAACTGCGCAGATAAATTGAATGGGAATCGGAGGCGGTGACAAAACAAGCAAAATATATGGAATAGACTCTATATAGCAAAAAGTACAAAAAACGAGAAACGAAAGCGAAATCAAACGAAAGCTCTCCACAGGCAATTAATAAATAAACATGTGGACGAGATACAACATATGCCGAAAGCCAGAATGAGGGGTTGACTCTGGCTGCGGCTGCCTCCGATTGTGCTGCATATGCAGATAAAATAATTTCCAGCGACCCTACACTGACTTTTCAATCAACGACGCTGACTGGACGTGGGACAGTGTTGGACACTCGGGCTTTAAATTGTACAACAAGTTGAACCCACAATTTAAAAAGATTCCCAAAACCAAGGCATCATGGATGCACAATCTATTAATAATCTATTAATCTATTAAATATACTATTAAATAAGCCACTTTTATAGTTTCTAAAAACTTTTGACACTCGAAATATCGAATTTTAGTAGAACAAGAAAGTAGGTTGCTACGAAAAGCCAAAGGGAATGTATATTCCCTTTCAGTTTTCAATTAAATCAGGTCACCGTTAGGCAAAGACTGCATCAAGGCTTGTTTTTTTAGTTTAATTTATTTGCAAACTGAATTTAAAATTATAAAACATTAAAAAACAATTTTAATTATTGGAAAAATTTAATTAAATTATTGTTGCCATATTTTATTATGGAAAAAGAGTGAAAGAGTGCAGTAAATGCTTTCAAAAACGAGCGGTTTCCAATTAGAGGGATATTTCTTTAAGCTTTTTTGACTTGGATATTTAAGTATATTTCAAGAACAATTTTTCAATCATTTGTTGATAATTATATTACATTTTGATAATAAATTTAGTTAAAATAAAAAGTTTCTCAAGAATATTCAGTAAATGGAAAAGTTTTTAAACTTTTCTGATAGAATTTTCATGAATATTTCGATAACAATGCTTCGACTAGTAATTAGGTTTATAATAATAATTTTTATAATACTTTTTTCATTAAAAAGGCCTCAAGAAGACCTGAAATATTCACTTTTATAAAATCAATATTCATCTATATTATTCTATTTCTTAATTTTTTGGGCAAAACAAGTTTTTTTTAAGTATTATTTTCAAATCGAAAAGGTTCTTGGGCTAAAAAACAAGCAAATTGTATTCAAAACCCCTTACTTTTCTTTTCATGTTGAGATTTAATTCAAATAAATAATAATTTGTTAAAAAGTTATTAAATATTTGAGAATTAAACTTATAAAATGTTACAAAAAAAAAAGAAAAGCAACCCTGCAAGGGTATAAAAATAGCTAGATCCAAACTGGACAGCACTGCGTCCCAAGGGAACAACCGAGCGGGGTAAAGAGCATAACATATATAGAAATTGGAGCGCACCCCAAGTTGAGGCCACGATCGACGGATCGACAGCAGTTTGAAGCCCCAGCTTGTCGTAGTCGGACATAGAAATGAATCCAATTCCGAGCAACGTCCTCCTCCTTCTCCTCTTGATCCTTGGCATTTGCATGGCCCGGGCCTTGCCCATGACCAATGATGACCAGGAACTAACGGCTTTGGAGCAGTCACAACCGCTGGAACACCGCAGATCGGAATCGGAATTCGTCAGCAGAATTGCGCCCAGGCATCATCAGGAGGAGCCCAGCGACGAGGAGCCCAGCAAGGAGTTTGACACTCTGGTGCGGGAGCTACAAGCAGCTGGGGTTCGGACAGCCGATCGCCGGGCCTTGCATACGCTGACCTACAAGGAACTGGTCCGTCTCCTGGCGCTCTACCAGCTTGCCCAGGGTCGCAACTTCTACGAAGCAGTCGATCGACAGAAAGAGGCCATCGAAGCCTAATGATGTAATGCCCATGTTTTTATACGATTTCTTCATGACGATGATGAGTAAGCGCTCGTTTATTGTGGCGGAATGTTAAAGCCAAAGTTCAGTTAATAAAATGTGCCAAGAAAATAGTTAAAGGATTGCTTGAAATTGTGACGGGGAACAAGGCTAAGGGGATGAGGGGAATAACTACATAATAATAGTAATGAAGACGGGCGGCTTATTAGTAATTCCCTTTGAGGGCTTCCTGCTACGCCACATCCTTCTTGTGCTTCTCCCACTCGATCTCATCCAGCCGCGGTGGGGCATCCACCGAAATGCCGCCAATCTCCGAACTGGTGGCCGTGATCACCAGACGCGGCATCTGGCGTCGCTGCAGACGCTTGGCAATGGGCGGCACAAAGAGATCATGCTTGATCAGCGTGCAGTCAGCGTCCTGGTAGATGTGCCTATTGCTGTCCCACTTAAGCAGGGCAAACAGCCAGGACAGCAGCCAGCCGCCAAAGAAGGCGATCACAAAGCCCAAGGCAGCATACCACATATAACTGATTCTGTACAGGTAAAAGAAGTGCTCTTCCTCCTCCTCCTCCGTCTTGGCAGCCTTGAAGAAAATGTCCTGGGCATAGCTCCTGTCCAGCGGACAGCCCGCAGTTGACATATCCAGGCTTTGGGGCACCGGCTTCGGCTGACCAAAGCCAATCCAGAAACAAAACGCCAGCGAAATGAGCAGACCTCCAATGGCTCCCTTCTCATTGGCCTTCGTTACATACATCCCCAGCGTAAAGAGTCCCAGGAGGGGGCCTCCGATGATGCCGAATATGGATAGGGCCGCCTGCAACAATCCGCCAATGGAGCCCGCCATGAAGGCCATGCCAATGCAGAGGGCACCAAAGAACAGCGACAGCAGCTTCGAGTGCCACAGGGTCTCGCGATCCGTAAGCGTTCGCTTGCCAAAGCGATGCACCAGCGGCTTGAGATAATCCTCCAGCGTGACAGCAGCCAGCGAGCTGATGATCGAGCTGATGGTGGAGAGGCTGGCACAGAAGATGCCCGAAACGAAGAGCCCCGCCAGGCCGGTGTACTCGCCCATGGTGTCCACAACGAATAGCGGCATCACTTGATCCCGCGAATTGACGCGTCCCTCCAGCACAGGATCACAATCGCGGTAATACCAATAAATGCACAGCCCCGAGAAGCAGGTGCTAAGGCTCAGCAGGCACAGGATGGGCAGGCACCACCACAGGGCCGCTCGGGCGGCACTCAGACTCCTCACAGACATCAAACGCTGCACCTGTGTCTGGTTAACGCCATAAATGGCCAAGTAAGTGGCACTGCCACCAAGGATTTGTGTGAACCAAGTGTGCCGCTCCGTGGGATCCACACTAAAGTTGGACAAATCGATGCGTCCATTCTCCTGTGCCACACGCCAGATTTCCTCCAAGCTGCCGGCCTTGACCCAGGCACAGATAATCACACTGAAGACAGCGGCGAACATGAGCAGCGACTGATAGATGTCGGTGATAAGCACGGCCTTCATGCCGCCCAGCGTAGCGTAGAAGGTGCACACAACGCCAACAATCACAATGGAGAAGACCTGGTTGAGTCCGGTGACAGCTTCGAGGGCCAGAGCCGGGGCATACACCACAATGCCCATGTAGAGGATCATTTGGAGCGAAAAGCTCAACGAGGCGGCCAGTCGGGTGGCGTAGCCGAAGCGCAGTTCCAGATATTCATAAACGCTGGCCGCTTTCAGACGATAAAAGACCGGTATGATGAGGTAGGCGGCCACCGGTGTGGATACCACATACGACAGATTGATCAGGACGAACATGGTGCCATACTGGTAGTTCTCCATCGATACGCCCAATATGGTTATGGCCGACATGAAGCTGGCCATCAGGCTAAAGGCCACAGGGGCCACGCCCATGGAACGGTCCGCCAGCAAGTATTCAGTGGTGGTGCTTTGCTTACCGCCAACGAAACGATAATAGATGCCAATGGCCACCGATATGATCATCACCACGGCCAGGATGGTGTAATCCCAGGCCCCAAGGGTGGCCATTGCTGTTCAGAGAGAGAGAGAGCAGGTGCTGCTGAGTAGATTGATTGCTTTTGCCGGGTAAAACTTAATCGCACATCTAATCGCCGCCGGCTGATAAGTGACCCCTAATCGGGCCTCTTGAGATTCCAACTGTGTGTGGAGAACGCTTTACGTCTTCACCGTCTGCCGGCTGTCGATGAAATGAAGGCCCAAAAGGAGGCACTCTACTCTGACACACAGCTAACTGGCTGGCTTTTAGGGCCTTTACGCCATTTATGAGCCCGCCGGGAGATAGCGCGGAATGTGGCTAGAACTCATGGTGTGTTGGTGGGAAGAGAAACACTCACCTACAGCCTCCCAACCTCTCGAACTTCTGATGGTTTAAAAGAGGGAAGCAGAGAGAGAGAGAGCCTGTTGCAGTAGTGGCATACCTGGCCAAAGGGGGAAGGCCAAAGGCAGGCGGCCGACAGAGTTTAGCCATCCATAAATATTTATTTGCGCGCTTGTAATCTCTGGGTCCCCCTCTCTACCCACCATAACCACTAACCAGAGCCAGTCCGGCGTTTATTGAAAATGTGCTTGTTTGCTTTACGATTTTTACGAGTGAAATTAATTAATAAACACAACGGGCAACGAGCACACAGCACAGCACAGCACAGAGACGCCCAATGCCCGCATGCTTGCGGAATATGTACAAATAAACAAATAGCCTACAACTACCAAACCGAAAGATGCAATTTCTGTGGTTTCCAATCGTTTTTCAACTATATAAGAGTGAGAAAGAGTGACCTTAGGTCGGTACAAACTTAAATCTAATATCTAAATAACTTCCAGATAGGAATCACATGCGTGCCTTGGCGATAAGTTGGTGGAACTTGAAATAGTTATTATAAATCTGGTCTATATAGATATACAGCCCCCGACTAGACATACGCAGTTCATGTTTATGGCGGGCACTTGAACTCACCGTCACTTGGTACCAGCCAAAAGTGTTGGGCATCAGTTTGCCGAATCTTCCGCGGGGTATGGGTGAGCCGCGACGTCGGGAAGTGGGCCGCTCCTACAGCATCAAATGGGGAATATATTAAACACAGGAGACATGAGTATATAGTAAGTATACCTACCCTGGCTGCTGTGGTCATTTCGTTCATATCATCATCCTCGTCCCAGCGACGCACATCGTCAAGACGCAGCTTGATGTCCTTCCTGTTGTGCGGATGCTGTGGCGGCTTGAAGCTGACGCGACGCTTGTTGCGATCCTTGCGGCGCTGGTGATCCTCGTACTCTGTGTGTGTCGGCCATTATAAAAATTAGTATAAATGGAAAGGCGCTGCTGCTGCTTACTTACCATCAAAGTCTTTGAGCGCGGAGTAACGACCGCCTCCGCCGCCGTTACCACCGCCGCCTCCGCCTCCTCCACCACCGCCATGGCCTCCGCCGTTGTTATTGTAACGCTGGCCACCACCACCACCACCGCCGCCGCCACGCTTGGGCATGTTGAGTTTACTTAAGTTTTTTCGCAAAAAGTGCTGCGGTCAGCACGCGGGTACACGTTTTGCTAGTGTTCAGTTGTTGGGAGTTTGCTTTGTTAAGAAACGCAGCGCTGCGAATCTAATGCGCCACTCTCCGCAGAGTTGGGAGTTAGTTAGTTATCTATGGAGTTACAGACTGCTTGGCGGCGCAAAGTTTCGCCCGCGAAATTTAGATTTACGACTTTAGGAAAGAAAAAAAGGTAACGCAATTCGGTGAAATATTTCTTTTAGACGTTGTGAGTTTCAATGTGACCGGCTGACGAGAGGCTTATCGAGAATCGCGGGAAAGCTAAAAATGTATCGATAGCTACATTCACGCCAAATCTGACGGGTTTTGTTTTAGGCCAGCTTGTCTTTTCTCCTTTGCTTATACTTTTAAAATAAAACCGAAAATATATATAATTGAAACATATATTTATTTCAGTTTCTATTTCAGTTTATTTTCAAAATAGCAAAGATAAAGTGCAAAAATGAACAAGCCTAAAGTTTGGTGAAACCTCTCAAATAGCAACAAGTTGGCAGCACGATCCGAAAACCAGTTTCATTATCACCAATATGCCCGACCGAAAGCGACCTCTAAAGGTAATCCGGGCCGACTCGGAGGACCAGCTGGTGAAGAGTCTGGCCGATCTCTTACAGCGCTGCTCCCAGGAAGCATTGGCCAGACAGGAAAGGTTCAGCGTCGGGCTCTCAGGTGAGGATCGCGCCGGCCAGGTCAAGCGAGACAAGTGACGATAAGCTCTGCTTAGGGTGACCTTGCCAGGTGCTTCCATTCTCGTTCCAAAGTCAAGTGCTTTATTCCGTCCCCGTTCCCACAGGTGGCTCTCTGGTTCAGCTGCTGACGAAGGCTCTGAAGGCGCGAGCGGGCGATTTGAACACTGCCAAGTGGACGTTCTTCTTCTGTGACGAGCGCTATGTACCGCAGGATGACAGCGACTCGACCTATGGCGCCTACAGGGCAGAGTGGCTGACCCAGTTGCCAGGAATCCAGGATTCGCAGTTTGTCAAGCCCGACACTGCCAAGTCGCTGGACGAATGCGCCGCAGACTACGAGGCGAAGGTCAGAGATCAAGTGGGCAGTGGCAGCCTGCCACAGTTTGATCTGTTGCTCCTGGGCATGGGTCCCGATGGGCACACATGTTCCCTGTTTCCCGAGCAGCCCGACACGCTGCAGGAGACCAATCGCCTTGTCATTCCCATCCGGAACTCTCCTAAGCCGCCGCCTGAACGCATCACCTTCACCCTGCCGCTGATCAACAATGCCAGGGATGTGAGCTTTGTGGTGACGGGCGCCGGGAAAGCAAGTGTCGTTAAGGTCAGTTAATGGTTGGTTATTGCGGATTATATTAGTAATATAACGAATTTTATCTCAATTTCAATACAGCGTGTGTTTGTGGGTCAGGACAAGGAATTTCCCTCTGCCTGGGTGAATCCCGATCAAGGACAGTTGACGCTAATTGTGGATGCGGGAGCTGGGAAGGAGATTGAAGACCTAAAATAACAATAAAATGACAAATTTTGTAAATACATAATTATATTTTTGGTACTTGGATGGATTATTTTTTATTTTAAATGTTTTATCGATAGATTTAGGAAGAAAAAAGCTAGATTTGGCTTGAAAACTATAATCACGACCTATCGCTTGGCGATTATATTCCAGATGTGACCGTAAGCTGCCACTCGCTGAACGGCACACCCAGTATGACCATATTCGGGGTCACAACAAACGCCTTGTATATTGGTAAAAAGAAAATTAAGGAAATGCAGCAGCAGCGGCGGTAAATGTTTGATGCACCCATCCAGAGCTATAGCCATGGCATCGCACTACCCGCACCCGCAGCCCGATCCGGATCTCAAGTCCGAGACAGAGCCGGCGGGCGGTATGTTGGTCGCTTTGGATTCCATTGACGCGGACCGCGTCTGCCGCGTTTGCCTTAAGGACGCTTCACAGGACGGCGAGCAGCACTTCATCTTCGCGGAGGGGCCACTAGAGCTGGGCGCCAACTTGGCGCGCATCCTGAACGAGTGTACGCTGCATCCGTGCGAGCGACACGACGGTATGCCGTCGAACATGTGCGGCTCCTGCGTGGAGGCAGCCCGCCACGCCTACCGCTTTAAGCGCAATGCCGAGCGATCCTACTGCTCCTTGGTGGCACTGCTCGACCGCTCCCCGCAGTTAAAGTCCAGTGGCGCCGAAGCAGGCACCCAGACCGATCAGGTGGCCCTCTTGCCCTGCGAAATGTGCCACGACCAGTTCCTTAACAGCCTGGAGCTGCGCCTGCACCGCAACCGGGCGCACAGGACGACGACGACGACGAAGGAGGGCACTGAAGGCAACGACGGAGCCGTAGGCGAGGAATTCAAGTGCAAGTTCTGTCCGCAGCATTTCCCGCATCTTCGACAGCTACGCAGCCACTTGGCGCGCAGCCACGAGCAGACCGCTCGCCTTCAGTGCGGCCACTGCCAGCGCACCTTCAGTCGCCGGGATCACTTGCTGAGGCACATGCGCAACCAGCACCCACGCCTGGAAGACGACGACCTCTTCCACACTTGGCCGCCGGCGGCGGACGAGACGACCATGCAAAGCTCTGCGGGCGATGAGCTCGTCTCGGCCGAAGTACTCCTCAACGAGAAGGACGAAGACCACGACGAGGGCGATATCTTTCAATGCAACACGAATCCCATTTCCAGCAATGAGGATGAGGACAATGCGGACGATGAGGATAATGTAGAGGCTAAGCAAACGCTGTGGCTGCACATCAAGCCGGAGCCCTGTCTGGAGGCTGAGGAAGTAAGCCTCGCCACGCAGCTAAAGCTTGAGAAGAAGCGGCGGCGACGGGAGAAGACGGAGCCGCGTGTTGCAAGCTCCAGTGATTCGCCGGTGAAACGTAAGTGTCTTCCGCCTTGAAATTCCAGCAGCATTTAATCCTTTTTGCATCCCCTAGATGAACCCATAGCCGCTGTCGACGCCCAACTAAGCATCAAGCAGGAAAGCCAGCTGGTGGGAAGCGAGGACGAGGCGCCAATGGGTGTGGAGGAGTTCATATCGTTGCACGCATCGAGAGAACTGCCGTTCAGCGATGAGGATCATTTCGGGGACTATGGCGATGAGGAAAGTGCTTTGGATGACGATGACGATGACGAGGAGGAGGAAGAGGATGACGACGATGAAGATGGAGACGGGGACGATGGAGATTTCAAGCTGAAAGTGGAGCCGCTGGACGGTGACCAGTCGCCAAAGAAGAAATCCAAAACCAAAGGCAGGCGACGGCGTCGAAACAAGGGCGAACCCAATCCGGAGAACCGATGCGATGTCTGCCAGCGTACCTTCTCGCGCCACTGCCACCTGCTGCGCCACAAGCTGTCCCACCTGGAGAAGAAGCCCCACAACTGCCCGCACTGTCCCAAGGCGTTTGCGCGCAGCGATCACCTCAAGGCGCATGTCCAGAGCCTGCATAGCAATAAGGAGCACAAGTGCAGCATCTGCGAGGCGGCCTTCTCTCGCCTGGATGCTCTCGAGCGGCACAAGGTTAGCAAGCACAACGGCGAGGGCCTTGAGCCGGGCAGCGAGCTCAAACTGCAGCTAGCGGAGCACACTTGCGAGTATTGCTCCAAGCGTTTCTCCAGCAAAACGTACTTGCGTAAGCACACGCTGCTTCACACCGATTTCCTTTATGCCTGCAAGAGCTGCGAAGAGACATTCCGGGAGCGTGCCCAGCTGCGAGAGCATGAGAAGACGCATACCGGGCAACGCAACTTCCTGTGCTGCATCTGCGGCGACAGCTTTGCCCGCAACGACTACCTCCGCGTCCATATGCGGCGCCACAATGGCGAGAAGCCCTACAAGTGCCGCTACTGTGTCAAGGCCTTTCCCCGGGCCACCGATCTCAAGGTCCACGAGCGGTAAGTTTGCTCTTTATAACCATTTATAACTTGCTAACCATTTTTGTAACGTTTAAAGGTACCACACAAACACGAAACCGAACCTGTGCAATACCTGCGGCAAGAGCTTTCACCGGGCCTATAATCTGACCATTCACATGCGCACCCACACCGGCGAGCGACCCTACAAATGTGACCAGTGCCCCAAGAGCTTCACGCAGAGCAATGACCTCAAGGCGCACATTCGCCGGCACACGGGCGAGCGTTACAAGTGTCCCCACTGTGATGCCTACTTTCTGCAGCTGTACAACATGCGCAATCACTGCCTGAGCGCTCACAACAAGCACATTGAAACGAAGACGGGACGCTTGCAGCGAACGGGTCTGCTGGACGATGGCGGTCAGTCACATCTCACCACGGTTGTGATGCCGCCATCACAGCTGGCAGCAGCAGCGGCAGCGGGTGTTGGTACCGAGAGCACCTCCTCTTCCACGGTTATCCACTCGCCGGAAGCCTACAGCAGCAGCAATGCCACAGCAGCAGCAGCAGCAGTAGCAGTAGCAGGAACAGCAGCAGGAGCAGCTTCCACTACCCTTGATGGCGCCAGCTTTGCCCCAACGCCGGTCCCCAATGCTGCAACAGCATCCTTTGGGGCTTTTAACTTTCCCCCCGCAGTAATGGGTAATTTTTTAGCTTTTTTTTTTAGAGTTCTGACCTTGTCTAACATTTGCTTTCTCTTTCGGTTTCAGCGCATCTCATGTACAATCACGGCGGCAATAGCCAGCACAGCCAGAGTGGCAGCGACACCGGCAAATAGCCATCGGCTTGGCCACCCAACATACAATTCCAGTGTAATTCTAAGCTCTGTACATAGCCGGCTAAATGGTTGGCCAATCAATCGAAGAAGCGTACATCACAAGCGCAGGCAGTGGGCAACTGTCTGCCTTTTTATCATGTTAATATTTTATTTAGGAAACATTTTTATATAATTCTTACGTCAGTGCGTATGTATAGTAATGTAGAAGCTTCCCCCAATCCCCCCAAATCCCCATCTCTAATTGTTTATACGAACCGTAAAATATAGTGAAGTATTGAAAGTGTAATAATTTATGAACCATTTGTTTATGCAGTTCCATTTGGTGATCGTTAACCCCTCTAAAAAAAAAAGTTTCCACTTATTATTAGTTAGCAAACAGAATTTAATGATAAAACAGAACATAAAGTGCAGGGCAAACAAGGGAAACACAAGTTGTTAACCGAGTAGTTAAGGTACGTGCTAACTAAAATTAAGAAAATGTCCTGGGGAACTCTCTCTCGCTCTCTCTCTCTCTCTTTTTCTTTAAAACTGTCGACGGGGCTGAACCACCAACAGGCTCTCCCGGGGCGAGGGAGGACTGTTTCTGGTGCGCGGCGGCTCCTCCTCCTCCAGCTGCTGACACTGCATGGCTGCTGCGTGGCGCATCATACGTGGTGCCTGTAGACGTTGACGCGGAAGCATTGAGGAGCGTCCAGGAGGCTGGAATTCTTCGTAGGATACCCCCTGATCCTCTGAATTATCATCTGTGGTGTAGTCGTCCGCATGTGCATTTTCCTTCCCTGTGGTCCTGGTGCGTGGCTTCTTGCTGGAACGCGTTCCAATGCTGCGTCTACCCATGCCGCCGCTACGACGCAGTGTCGTCTCAAGGACGCGCACTCGCTTCAGCGGCGACTTGCTGGTCTTTAACTGGTTGTGGGGCTGTGCAACGGACAGCATGCGCTGGGCACTGCCGCGCACAGCTGGTGAGCCCTTCACGGCGTTCAGAGAGCCTATGAGGCTACGTTTGGCGTTGGGTGTCTTCGGACCCGGCGGCACGATGCCAGATGGATTGAGACGCTTGTGCAAATTGCCGGTGCTCTTGGTGACATTCAATGGACGGAGATGCTGGGTCGAAGGTGTCTTCCGGAGGGACATGGTCGAGCTGGACATGGCCGACATGTTGCGCAGCGTGCGCGGCGTGCGAGGAGCCGTCGAGCCCAGAGCGGGCGGAGGCATAATCTTGCTGGCCGACGACGCCGTGGTCGGTGCCTTTTTGCGGGCGGAGCTCAACAGCTTGGCCTGGCGTTGACGCTCCCAATCGGCGGCCATGCGCTCCAAGATGTTCTCGCCGTGCACCAGGAACGGGGTGTTCTCCTTGGCCTCGTACGCCTGCACCAGCTCTGTGATCTGCTGCTCGATCTTTGGCAGCTTCGATGTAATGGCCTTGCGTTCCTTCTCCTCCTTGAGCAGCTGGCCGCCGCGATTGTTGAAGCGGTTGGGCTCGCTGGCCTTGGCCTCCAGCGCCTCCATGCGCGCCCATAGCTCTGCTCGGCTTTCGTACAGATCGAAGATCTCCTTGTTATTTTCGTAGAAGCTCTTGAGATCGTCCAGCTCTAGTTCGTGCAGTTCCAGCAAATCCTCGTTGTACCAGTCGTTGTAGTAGTTGGAGAACCTCTTGCGCTCCTGCGGGCTCTTCAGGGTGAGATCCCACCACTTTTTGATCTCTATGCGAAGCTGTTCGATGAAGATCTTAAGGTTCTGCCTTCGGAGGGCCTGGCAGCGCTGCAGCTCCTCCCGGAGCACGTCGTACGTGTACTGTGTGTATTCAGTGGCTTCTCGCACACGCCGCATGGCATATTCGTCCGTCTCCTGCAGGCGTTCCCAGAGAACGTGAATCTTTCCGCGCATGTCGTCGATGCGCTCACGCATCTCCTGCATCTGGTCGGCGAGCTCCTTCTGCATTCGGCGCAACCGCTCAAAGGCCTCGGGCGTAAGGCAGTGATCCACTTGGTTCAGCAGACGCTCCTCCTGATCCGTCTGCGGCAGACACTCCAGCAGCTTCATGTTGTGCTTGATGCTCTGGCGCAGCTGGTCCATCTCCTTCAGGCGCAACACTCGCTGGGCGCGCAGCTGCTCGAGGTGATCACGGAACGCGTCCATCTCCTCGGGCAGCGGCAGAGGATCTGCCAGCAGTGGCAACGGCAGCTCGCCCAGTTCCTCGCATAGCTGCTCCTGCTGGAGCAGCAGCTCGCAAATTTCAGCGCGGCGCCTGGCCAGCTCCTCGCGCAGGTGCTCGATGCCCTTGTCCAGCTTTAGCTGCCAAATGACCAGCGGGACGTCGTCTGGCCGCTCGCCAATGTCCACCGACTCGTGGAGCAGGCGCGTGAGGTCCCTGGCCTCAGCCCGCAGGCCGGCGATTTCGTCGAGGATCGTCTGCTGCTTCTCGCGCGACTCGTTCAGCAAATCCGTGTAGAAGGTCTGCGCGTGATCCTTCAGCCTGTGGAGGAACTCGCCGCAGGTCTTTGTGTCAAAGATGCGCAGCCACATGGCGTGCAGCAAGTCCACATTCTCGGCCGTCATCTCCAGGATCTCCGCCTTGAAAGCGGCAAAGTTGTGGCTATCCATGATCGATTGATTTTGTTTAATTCAAATGTTGTGATGATGATGTTTGTTGTTTGATATTTGCGGCCTGGAATGCGTTTGCGGACTATTTGAAGGGCATGACTGTTGGCCAATAGCCGACTGGAGTTTCAGATGAACTCGAAGTTGAACGCGTCAGACGGGAATGTGTGTTTATCTTGACGAAATTATGCGACGCCACCAGTAAATTCAAATCGAAATGGCGGCCGAAAACAGTTTGCACCAGAATAGTGTGACCAACTAGCTTGGATTGGATTTAATATACTAAATATACTAAGTAATATACTAAAAAGTGATCAGAAAGTACTGGAAAAAGTATGTTTACCAGGGCCGGAGAACAACTGGCTTGGCAACGAACCGTTACAGTTTGAAATCTTATTTATTCTTAAAGAAAACAGAAAATTGTAAGTGCAACAAACAAAACACTGTACATTTCAATATTTTTCAAAGAAACCCTTGCTCCCAATAAGAACAAATCCTTGCCATCCAAAATATCACCAAAGATAATGTGTTTTCTATGCATAATTGTTCATTTATTAAAAGACCCTGCCATAAATCACTCTAAAATTATTTATAAAATCCCCTTGACTGGTTTGCACGATATTTCCGGTTAAAATACTTATTTCTATGATGCAGTGGAGTTCAGGTAGAAATAACACAGATCAGTAGGTGGACTCGATTCGAATTTGAATTTGATTTGGAGATACAAAGGCTAAGAACTGGACGGTGCCTCTATACGGATCTGCGGTATGGGGCGACTCCGACCGGAGACACTGGGCCTAGGGGTTCGCTTGACCCGGCGTAGCGAGTGTTCCAGCGCGTAAACCTTTCTCGGGGCTTTCAGCTGCTTCCGTTGGGAGTTCAACGCCAGGACAGTCGCCGAGCTGTTGCATTCCAGCGACGTTATTAGATTTCGCTTGGCGCCAGTGGCCGTCGGTGAGCTGGCATTGCCGTAATTCGAATGCCTTCTTTTTTTTAGATTCCCTGTGCTCTTCGTAGCACTGCTTTCGTTCCCCTTTGAGGGGCTCTTCTTCAGCGTCGACGAAGATTGATATTTGCCCGTCTTGCTCCTTGGCGTGACCTGTGGCGGTGGCATCTTTTTGCTGAGCTCCTGCTTCTTGCGAGAGGAGGGCTGCTGCTTGGACTGCCGGAACTGCTCCCACTCCAACGCCATGCTCTTGAGGATGTCCTCACCAAACACCAGGAAGGGTGTCTTCGCTCGGCGCACATAGATGCTTACTAGTTCCGCGATCTGCTGCTCAATCTTGGGCAGCTTGACCGAGATGGCCTTGCGCTCCTTCTCCTCCTTTAGCAGCTGGCCGCCGCGATTGTTAAAGCGGTTGGGCTCGTTGGCTTTGGCCTCCAGCGCCACCATGCGCGACCACAGCTCTGCTCGGTTGGCGTAGAGCTCGAAAATCTTCTTGTTGCTGCTGTAGAAGGCCTTAAGGCCGTCCAATTCCATCTCGTGTAGCTCCAGGACATCTTCACACTCAGAATCGGTGAAAAAGCTAGTAAAACATTGGCGCTCCTCCGGGCTTTTCAGGGTGAGATCCCACCATTCCGTGATTTCGGCGCGCAGCGTTTCGATGAATGACTTCAGGTTCCGGCTTCGAAGTACCTGGCAGCGCTGCAGCTCCTCCCGGAGCACGTCGTACGTGTACTGTGTGTATTCAGTCGCCTTTCGCACCCTGCGCATGGCATATTCATCCGTATCCTGCAGACGTTCCCAGAGGACGTGAATCTTTCGGCGCATGTCGTCGATGCGCTCACGCATTTCCTGCATCTGATCGGCGAGCTCCTTCTGCATTTGGCGCAGCCTCTCAAAGGCCTCGGGCGTAAGGCAGTGATCCACCTGGTTCAGCAGGCGCTCTTCCTGATCCGACTGCGGCAGACACTCCAGCAGCTTCATGTTGTTTTTGATGCTCTGGCGCAGTTGGTTCATCTCCTCAAGACGCTGCTCTCGCTGGGCGCGCAGCTGGTCAAGGTGATCACGGAAAGCATCCATCTCCTCGGGCAGAGGCAAAGGATCTGCCTGCAGGGTATGTGGAACCTCTCCTAGTTCCTCGCAGAGCTTTTTCTGCTGGAGCAGCAGCTCGTAAATTTCATTACGGCGCCTGACCAGCTCCTCGCGCAAGATCTCGACGCTCTTGACGAACTTGAGCTGCCAGATAACCAGCGGAACGTCATGCGGTCGCTCCTCAAGGTCCGTCGACTTGCGGAGCAGGCGCGCGAGGTCGCTGGCTTCAGCCTGCAGGCCGGCGATCTCGCCGAGGATCGTCTGCTCCTTCTCGCTTGACTCGTTTAGCACATCCATGTAGAAGCTCTGCACATGCTCCTTCAGCTTGTGGACGTACTCGTCGCAAGTCGAAGGGTCGAACATGCGTATCCACATTGCGTGCAGTTGGTCCACATTCCCGGCCGTCATCTCCAGGATCTTCGCCTTCACTGTACTGGAAATGTCCCCCTCCATGTATGATTCTGATTCTATTCTAATATGCTAGTTTGCAGTGTAGGTAAGACATTGACGGATTGGACTGAATTTTAAAAGATAGTTTATGTGTTTGAAAGGACGCCGCCTTGTGGAGCTGGAAAAAAAATCGGCGATGTATCGATACATCGATGTTTTTTTCTGAAAAACATACCCAAAAATACTAACTTCTGCTAAATTTGTTGCATTTCCAGTCGGAATGGGCTGTAAGGACAATCGATAGATCGATTAGGTTTGGAGTAGTGGGACCAGAGGGGGAAGTGAGGGGTCGGGAGCGAACCGGTGAAGATGGCGGGCAATTTAAGAGAAGAGGCTCTTACCCTTTGGCCTCGGCCGTTGCACCGGAAAATCAACGGTTCCTAAGCCGGAGCTCTGGCACGGTCAGAGGCCATAAAGGGAGGCGAAAACGGCCAGGTTAGGGCAGTAGGAAAAGAATTGCGTGCGACGGGAGTAACCGGTGTTTAATAAAAGCTAGAAAAAAAGGAAAAAAGTGAGGAAAAGACATCTAGTGCATGTGAACGAAAATTTTAATGTGAGGAATTCCTTTTTTTTAGCGTGGCAGTGACCGAGTCACTGGCCACGGCAGTTTTCGGGTTATCTCACCGAGGTTAATTTCCCGTGGCCGTCGCCGGCCGTTTGTGCGCGAGGAAAGGAGGCATAGATCCGCTGCTGCAGGCAGCTAGCCGAGCCGTTTTCGACGCCAGCCAGAGGAGCTATTTGCCGCCAGAGACTGCCATTTTTTTGACGCCAGCCAGAGGAGCTATTTGCCGCCAGAGACAGCCATTTTCTCGACATCAGCCAAGGGGCGAATCTCGGTCGCCACTAGTGTGGCTATTCGGCAGCCAGCAGCAGCTACGCCGCAGACCCGGTGAGTCCGCTCCAGGCTAGGGCCTGTCCTTTTTCGGCCGACCAAATATTTGGGTTTAAGTCCCGCCAGAGGGGCTACATATCCCCATTTGGAAGCCTTCTTCGCCACCGTTACGGGCCGCCAAAACAAGGCCGTCCTATCTCCCGCACTTCCTACAAAAATAAAATTAGATGTTAGTT
>VNJQ01001255.1:0-33260 GCA_008042515.1 Drosophila truncata | reverse complement strand
GATAAATCTTTAAAAAGAGTTTGAATCAATGGGGTTTGTACTATATATTTAATGTTGTAAAATGTTCATAAACGTTGTAATGTCTTTGTAGTTTCGTTTTAAAGTGTGTCGTCTTAAAAAAATTTTTTTTTTGTTTGAACCTAATATTTAAAAGAGTAAAAGTAGTGAGTGTCACCTAGTTTCACCTAGAGACCTATTGTGTGTTGTAGAGTATTTAATTCTTGTTCGATTGCATATAGTCTGTAATGCCACTTTTGACCACATTTCTTGAAATTTTCAATGAAGAATTACCTTATTTTGTATGAAAATGGCATCTTAAATGCGTTAAAAGTGTCTTTAAACTCATGAAATCTGGGAAATATCCTATAGAAACTATAAAATATTGTAATTCAGATAAAATACAATATAAAACCAAAATTTTAAATGGTAGAAAGATTTTATAAATAATTTTTCATTGAATTAAAGGCAAAAACAGCTCTATATTCCTTTTTTTCCTAAGAAAACTATAGGTATTGCTGATCCGATTTCGATAAAATTTTTAAAATGTAGTTAAAATAGCATAATCTTTATGTAACCAAATTTTTATGGATTTATCTCAAAAATTTTGTTTTCGTACCTATGAGGGCTATGGGATATAGTGTTTTGATCCGGATAATTTTGATCCAGTATCATCCTATAAGCACAAAATGACGATTGGTAAAGTTTCAAGTTGATATCTTTTAAATTTACGGAGTTATTAATTTTGGCCAAAAAAAGTGGTCCGCTGGACCATAGTGCAATGTCTGGGATCCACCCACCGCCTAATTGAAATGCATGCCGGCGCAGATAGTCCCGAACCGAGCATGTAACCCAAAGATATGTATGATTATTACAGTCGTACATCGATAAGGCGAACTATCGATCACAGTTCGATTGGGGGAAACGGAAACTGTCTTAAAATAAATTAAAAATGGCTTCCAAGGAAGCAATTATTTTGTAGTATACTTTCCAAGGCAATTTTCAAAAGATTTGAAATTCTCCACGAATTTTATACAAAAATTAATTACTCATGGCATATTTTTCAATCTTAAAGAATTCATAGAATATCAGAATAATGATAGAACCTCTTTTTAATATTTCGTATTTACATGGAAAGAAATCTTAGATCTTAGATCTAAATGTTTCTGTGCAGATATTGTTGAGTTTTCTAGCCTAAGAGTAATAAGTCTTGATATAGATCAACTATTGCCCTTGTAATATTTCAACTCAAAACCTAAGCTGTGTTTATGTAATCCAAATTTAATCTCCCCTGAGCTATGATCACATTTCCGTAATGGCAAATGATATTATCAATTTGGAAAAGTTCAAACTGCGGAAGTGGCACTGTAAATATTCGATTGGACATAACATAATATATGGCATATATATTTAAATATTTTCGCGGGCTGTGGATGTGTGGGTTGTGGTCTGAGGGCTGTGGGCCGCCTTAGAAAACAGAAACGTTAGCGTTTCGAAATCGTGAAAGAGTGGCATTCTTCTCCGATGGGCGACCCAATAAATAACAAAGGCCAAATTAGATGATTGCGTCAAAATACAAAGCGCGTTTCAATTTCCACCTCCATTTCATCAGGTCAACCTGTTGTTGGTTGTTGGTTGTTGGTTGGTCGTTCGTGGCTTCTTTTTGGCGACACACATTCGTAAACAGTTTGACCATGAATTCGATTTTGAATGCAAAAGTCCCAAAAAGCGAGGAAACGAGAAGCAAGAAACCAGTAACAAAAAACGAAAAATGAAAGAGAAACGTGAAATGAAAACCCGAAAGCCGTAAAAAACCCGGACTGTGCTGAATGTGTGTGTGTGTTTGTGTGTGAAATAACGTAATAATTAATTGATCGACAAGTGCGGAGCTGTGATTTGGTATGCGGCCCATCACCTGCCACTGAAATCGATCATGATCATGACGCGGCGGGCCCTTACACCATACCATTCAAAGGCGGTATTCGCGGCAGAGGCACATGCAGAGGCGGTAGCAGAGGCAGCGGCTCACCAGCAGAGGCGTCAGCTTGCGACAGCGCCGCTGCCAGCATATTTCACCTGCTGCTGCTGCTGCTGCTGTTGCTGCTGTCCGCTCTTCGTTGGCCAAAAGACCCATCGAGATTTCCCAACGAAGGGAGTGGTGTGCTGCTGCAGCCAACGCATTGCAATTTCCCCCTTAAAGTCGCCGTCCATCAAATGACCAAATCGAGCTGGGACCCAGGGAGTCATCCCCCATTCCACCAACTCCACTCCAGCCACAAAGCGAATGTATGCAAAGAAATTTATATTAATTCGTAATCTCTGTCAGCGTCGCCGCAAGCTCAACTTGAACGCCAACAGAGACGCCGACGAAGACGTTGACTTGGACGTCGCCGCCGACCGAGCTCCGCCTCTGCTCAGCAGCCGCTGGCGGCCTTAGTCCATCGGTCGCCGTGGCAGCCAGTTAGTCTTGCTCTGCTAGTCACCGCTGACGGTTCGCCAGTCTCTCCCGCGCAGATCCGCTCCACTCCAAGTCGTTCCAATCCGATCCGTTCCCGCCTCGCGGTTACACGTCGCGAATCTCAAGACACTCGAGAAACTGAAACTTAAACTGAAACTGAAACTACAGAAAAGCGTATGTTTCGAAAAGGATACAACAGTGTTTAAGTGCCAATGAGCCGCTTGTGTTACCAGGCAGCAGTGAGCTGCAACAGTTGCCACTGCCTCACTTACTGACCGAGTAGTTAGTTAGTTACAAAAAATTCTGGCCAAAGCCCAAAGCCATATAGGAAACTAGCCATTGCAGGCACTACTTAAAAGGTAAATTCGAGAACGAGATTGAGGTAACACTGTAAAAGGCCGCCCTATTCGCATTCCCCCTTTTTTGGACTGTAGACTTGGCTTAACCTTCAACGTTGTGGTCATAAATCAGTAATTCCCTTGTGATCCTTTAGGATCCCAGACCTTTGATCTGAGTAACTCAAACTCAGACTCTTATTTGACCCAAAGAAATCGTTTTCACAAACATTTGTCCATTTGCATAGCATATTTGATAATTAATTATAAATTAATTAGATGCAAATCTGAGTTTCGGACAACTCGTTTTCGTTTTCTTTGCGTGAAAGTGATTGAACTTTTTATTGGAATGCAAATTATTGTTTGTAGGCACCGAATGCGCATACAAATGAGGTTTTTTTTGCTAGATTTGCCTAATTTACAAAAGCTTTATCCGAGAATCGTCGAAGCCCCCGTCATTGCATTGATGCATTACCCATTTCGGTCTTGGGAAAGAGCCAATCATCGTCTTAGTGCCATCAAAAGTTTGGTAAACAAATGTCAAAGTTGGCAACGGTTGTGGCAACCATCACTTGACCAGGCACCTTCGGGCCTCCGCTTGGGCAATCACTCGTGCCAAGTCAAGGGTTCCTGGGCACGCCCATTCCATCACCCCCAGAAGCGTTGAGCATGTCAACACTTGGCAAGTGACTTGTTCTCTGGCAAGCCACACATCTACTCGATTCGAAAATCAATAGGAAATGGTAATGTCAGGAGACGGGGACGTCGACGAAGGAGGAGCACGTGACACCTTCTGGCCTCCCTTGGTCCTCCTCTAATAACAACAACTATGACAACTGCAAAGACAAACACTACCCCCGAAAAGCAGAGAGAAAAAAAAAAGAAAAACACCAACGCCACGCGCCTTTTCGGCGTCATTCATGGCGTGTTGGGTGAGCATTAAACGCGATTCTATTTTATTTTTTTTCTGGGCAACCGTTTTGCTGCCCGGCCGCTTTCTTGGCCCACTCGGGGGTGCGTCGGGTGAGTCACGCGACACCAGACACCATGCCCCACATCCACAGCCACATCCACACACCCGACTCCAAGCTCGAGCTCGGCTCTCGTGGCCGCGTTTTTCATTCAAGAAACACACTGCGCTCCTCTGCGCACGAGCGAAGGGAAATGCGAAAAAAGGCCGAGCCGAGCGAAGAGAAACCCTAGCAAGACGCTGGTTAAGTGGAGGCTCCTCTAAAGAGTCGGCATCACGTGATGGCCGTGGTGTGACTGGGTTTCATTTTCTCCCTCCTCTTGGTTTTTGGGTGGCAACGTGGCGCCTCCGCTGACGCCGGTTTAGCGGCGTGTTGCTGTCTGGGCAAGCTTCGGGGGTGGGATTGGGCCTGGGACTAGTACTGGTGCTGGTGCTGGTGCTGGAACTGGTACTTGGGGGTGTTGCCTTGCATAGCCCATGTGTGTGTGTGTGTTGTGCATTGTTGCTTCATGCTCGCTCTGAGTGTGTGGGCTTACAGCAGAAAAACAACGGAATCAGGTCAATGAAATGGCAATATTTGGCGCGGCTTTAAGTCGCTGCTGGCATCGCTTTTCAGCGCCCGCTTCTTGGCCAATGGAAGAGGTGATGTTGGTGGGTGGGCAGCACCCAAGACCCCCCTCCTTCCACCAAGACTGCGCTTTTAAATCAGGCGAAGGCAAAGCCAAAGCCAAGACCTCGCCACCTGCCGTCTGCCTCTGCTCTAAGCTCCGAGCTCGTGCCACTGTTGACAGCATTTTCCGCCCCAAGCCGTGTCTTCTTTGCTCTGCCTTGTTTTGACTTTAAATTAGTTGAAATTTAGCTGTGCTTTTCGGTGGCAGTGGCTTCATTTACTTTCTTGTCGCTATTACCGTTCCCAACGTCGCCCGCCCACCCTGGCGTGTTTATTTGGCAAAGGTGTTTGGACCTCTGTTTGTCTTGCTTGCTGGCTTGTTGCTTGCCAAGCCCATCAACTGGGCAAACATCGACCGGTTGACATTGCCGGACGACTGCCATTGAAATGTGCCCTTCGATTGCCCGCTCCTAACTTCTGTATTTCGTATCCTGGTATCCGATTCCCAGGAAAGAGGCGATTAAATTTGATTTATGACCCTCTCATATGACTCCCTGAAAAAGCCTTTTCACTTCTACTTCCATTATGTGTAGAAGCAAAGGGCGCACCCAGTTGAGATTGGAACAGGACTCGGACTCGGCTCCTACTGGCTGCTTCCATTAATTATACTTATATGCGAACCAGCACTGAGTGCTCGGCCATTGTTGGGCCATTAGGCGTTGCCCTTTCATAATTATCGCCTACACAAGTTTCCCTTTACTGAAGATGCCAGCCGGCAGGCTTTATTATTAAACATTTACGATACACTTGCGTGACGTACCAAGCGGCGTATGAGTAATGTGCTGTCCCCATGACGCTGAGGCAAAGAAGAGAAGCGAGTATCCTCATCCACATCCACAGATTTGTAATCAAAGCAAAGGCTGGCCAATTAATTTAATTTTATCGTTGCCTTTGGTCCATTCGCATACATAATTACAGTTGACAACTTGAACTCAACTGAGAGACACTTGCTTACAGCAGCTTTGACTTTGAAATGAAGGTGCTTCCGAAAATAGATTCAGAGTCAGAGAGACACAGGGAATAATACATGAATAGAGAAAGCCAAGTGCCAAGTGCTAAGTGCTTGCACTCGCTGGACTGTGTTGTCCTTGAACTTTTTGCTGAGGCACTATTTCGTACGAATATTACTCATACGCCGCATACTCCAGCGCTGACGTTCGCTGTTTTAGTGTTGTGGTGTTTTGGTGTTTTGGCCAATTTATCGATTCGCGATAACTGCCAGCTCGATAAGGGGTGCAAATTCCACAAAACAAGAGAAAGACAGAGCTCGAAACGAGAACATTTTGTTCCGTTTCTAAACAAGATGTAAATGTGCCGATCGAACGCTGACTGAGCACCTTTTGCTTTCGGTTTATTAACCTCATTTCGGTTCTGCCGCCGTCTTCGTCTCCGTCTGCTAATGGGCACAACTTATAGGGCCGATAAGGGCACTCAATGCTCAGACGTCGCATAGTCAGTGGAAAATAATTGGTAACAACGAGCCAACAACAACAATTGCTGCTCTCTGTTTTTTTCAGCACGCTCTCAGTTATGGGTGTTTCTGTGTTAATGAAATTATAATTAAACTGAGAGCAGGAGGGCCGCATTGGCTAGGCCTTAATATTTATTTATATCGAAGTACACAGCCCTGCAAGTTTGAGTGTACGAGTGGTGGCCTACTTTTTCTCAACACGAATCACCTCACGTGCCTGGCATTATTATAAAATGGGTTATTAACATCTGAAAATTTGTGTGTTTTAAAACGAACTTAAAGCCGCTTTGAGATTCGCTAATATGAGAAACCGACGCGACGGGTTCAGGGCGGAGATTCCATTCAAGAAATGGGTCACAAATTATCATGCTGGCCAGTGTTTTGCTAATCATTTCCCTTTGTCTATCTTTGTTTTTTTTTTTGCAGCTCGATAACCTGAATTAGCGCCGAATTCCCGACAGCGGAGCTGAGCAGGTCGGACGCATTCCGCGACTCCTGAGGGGCAAGACTTGAACCACCAATACAAATTGTACAATCAGCAACTAGCACTGCATCCTGCAAGGATAGAAGGATTCCACTGTCGCGAACGAACAGCAAACACTACACAGCAATACAATGGCCTTAATTATGAAATACATCGACAGCATAAGCAGATACATTGACTCACATGGTGGTAAGTACGAATGCGAGGTGTGGGAGTGGGTGAGGGTGTGGGTATGAGTGCTCCATGCTCCGTGCTTCGTGCTCCGTGCTAATTTGCCTAACCTTGATTTTTCTTGGGCTTTTGACCAGCACCGCTCTCGCTCACATTTCTCTCGAGCCGAATTGGCAGTGGCTTTGGCCAAAATGGTTAAATAATTTTTAGCACCACTTCTCTAATTGGCCAAGAGAGTCGAGAGGCTGGACAGGGTTTCTCTCCCGCGTCTCTCTTCCTCTCTCTCTGGGAAGCTTTCTCTTAAGAACGTCCATCAATTCATTCACGTGCTGAGAACACCTATCTACCGGCATTTGTCAGTGTATACTCCGGGCTATCTATGCATATATTTATCCAATTTATTATACGTATTCTCTTCATATTTAAATTCACGAGTGTGTGTCTACCCCTTTGACAAATGTTAAGCAATTTCTAGCTGACTACGAGAAACGTGTTAAAATTATGTTTCAACATTATATATTCGCTCATAGGGCCTTGTCAGTATGTGTATAAGTATGCTTGCATAAATACATATCTTTTTTGGGGCCGCCCACATACATATTTCACTCTTATCGACCATAAAACACAAGGGTTACTCAAAAAGTTTACAAATAAACAAAATGTACAGATAATGGTCAGGGTAACTTGTTAAAAAAATGTTATAAAAAACAACATCAGTCAACGGTATTAATTTTTTAGTATAGATTTGTTTATAGGTTATTGTTTTGATAAATATAGCAAATGTCTTAGAGACAATCCCATTTTTACACAAAGATTAATAGGGGAAGCCAAAGTTTATACTCTTTAATTTGCAAGGCAAAGTCAAAAATGCTTTAATTTTAATTCAGAAAGTCTTTCTGTGTTTATTTTTTGTTAGGTACAAAATAAGGCAACTAAAATAAAGAGCTTTGGGTTCCAAACTCTCAAAAAAATCATTGATATCTGTTCCAATACAAAAGTGTATACATTTTTGTTCTTTAATGTTGTTCTACTGTTCTGTTTTTCCTCCCAAAAAAGTCGGGAAATATTTATACAATTTTCATTTATTTTTTATTACCTATAAGAAATGATAATGTTGCTTTTTGTTGAGTGTAGGAATTCGAAATTACCCAAACGAACTTTTTGAAATCCATTAAATGTCTGGGCACTAGGTGCTGATTCGAATGCGAAATGACGTTTGGGTCTTGGGTGGCAAACGCAAACAATTGGCCCCGGAGCCACGATTATGAGTGTGATATGCCCATGCCCCACTGTACGTTATCGCAACACTTTTCCACATGTCCGCCGTTCGCTGTGCGCCATCCCGACGAACGTGAGGAGCTCCAGGGTCAATGGCAATGTTGCGAATGTGATAAGAGTGCGGCGTCCGCGCTTATCTAACAGATGCTCAGGCGGTTGCCTTGCTGTGTTCTTCTATTAACCAATTAAAATTTTCTCTCTTTCTCCCCCGCACAGACTCGAGGACAAAGGACTGGCCCATGATGTCGTCCCCGTTCCCCACACTGGCCGTATGCCTCACATACGTCTACCTGGTCAAGGTGAGTTCTGGGGTTTTCCGTTAGATCCAACAGGTGGTGCTCTCAAGTGGAAAATATGTCACACCTGGCACACTCCCACCGCTGCTGATACGCTCCTGATAAGCAGGAGGTGTTTGTGGGCTGACCAGTCCACTTTAGGGGACTGTAACTTACGATACACCTAATCGTCGAGGAGATAAGGGGGCTAATTCCACGGGCGATTACATAAAACCTGATACCAAAACTCTTGTCCACAGGTAGTGGGACCTCGGTGGATGGAGAACAGGAAGCCGCTGCACCTGCAGAACACACTAGTCATGTACAATGCCATACAGGTTGTTTTCAGCGCGTGGCTCTTCTACGAGGTAGGTACTCCCTGTCCCCGACACCTCATTCCCATCCCACATTCCACATCCCAGCAGCAGCAGCAGCAGGTTCACCCATCATCGCGTGGCATCGTCGCTGACATTTGGATAACCGGACTCTCAACGAAGCCGTGGACACAACGATGCTCCTTTGAAAACTAATTAAACCAATAACTTGCATTGCTCGAATTATTTTGCAACTAATGTCTCTGTTCTAGTGCTTGATGGGCGGCTGGTGGGGCTCGTACAGCTTCCGGTGCCAGCCGGTGGACTACTCAGATAGTCCCACATCCCGGAGAGTAAGTGTCTCGAAAGCCACTGTAGCGTTAATACCCATAAGTGTGACCGATACAGACCCCCTCCACTTCAGATCCGATTAAATTAAATCAGATCAGAGCAATAATCGTTAGGCCGCGCAGTTATTCGCCAATACCATTCTATATCTGCAGCAAAAAACACTTGAATCCGGCGCTGCTTTTGCTTAATCTAATCCTAAATTATATTGTTATTGATTCGGCCACTGACCTAGCCAACGCTTAATGGATTATTAACCAGCCAAAACGCCTCGCCTGTAGTTTGCCCCATATACTGTCCTAACTACGTATTGTCCCTATACTATACTATATTATATACATATATATAACTCTCGGCGGCCCGTGACGTCCCGCCAGATGACTAATACCAATCGAGTGTCCTAACGAATCGAACCTCACCTGCAGGATCCATCTGTCCTGACTCGCTCTGGCTGGCTCTTGTCCCAGTCAGAAAAAAAAGTGTTTTGTTTTGTATATAAACGCGTGACACTGATACACTGCGGTGATTAATTTCGCTTCGATTAATCATAATTGCGCTTTCTAGCCTAAGTTGAAACGATACCATCTAAGTGCTGTATTACTCACACTAACCCCAACACCGCACTCTGCCAAAACCCTGCACCTGTACATATAGCGAACAACCAACTGAGCCGCGTTTAAGCCAAGTAATATCCACGATACGATCCGATCCAAAGACGACGCCAATGCCGATGCCGATGCGATGCGATGCCAAAATGCCAATCATTATACGAATCATCCAAAGACACTACAGAATCGTGCAGAGATATATGTATAAATGTGACACTCTTTGCTCTACATTTACAGATAGGCATTTCCGGTTGGCTAACTGGACATTATAGCTTCCGATGTCAGCCAGTCGACTATAGTAATAATCCTAGAACGTTAAGGGTATGTGTTAACCGCCGAGCCGTAAGATAACGATACGATAACAAGTAGCAGTGATAAGCATTCCGGTTACGTTTTATTTCCATTTTTGGTTTGAGTGCACGAAAGTGGGTTCGGGTTCGGGTTCGGGTTCCCTCCTCCTCTATGCTTAATCACATAATAGATATAAGGCACACACATGGCCAACATGTACTATATATACATTATTATGTCACTGCGGAGATATCGGTCTAATTTACAATGTGATGGGGTTATGGGCTAACGCGATCATCCCGAATAGAACTAATTCTAACACGACCCGCGACACTCCTCCTGGATGCTAACCCAGATTGTAGCATGTGTATGCCGTACATAACTGTCAACGTTTTCGTCTTCCTCCGTCACTAAACTCGAGAAATTCAGGCCGTCTACGACTTTGATATATTCTCGGATGTTCCCGAGCCTTAACCCAGTTTTTTAAGCCCCTAAGGACTTGGACAAACCTCTGAACTACATTTAATCCCCTTAATTGAATGTTTACCAGGCCTTCGGTCCGTTTAACCCAAGATTGAAGGATAATCTGTAATTTTATTGAATCTCGAATGCTCTCTCTATTTTTCTTTCTATCTTACTCTTTCTCCCCCTTTCTTGGAGACTCACTGAGTCTGCATGTATGTTTGAATAAAGTTTGATTATTATTTAAGAAATTACAAGAGATATGTTGCCGGTTGCTCCGACACGTCTGTGGACTCTATCCCATCTGAGAACAAATGAGTTTCTCCAGCCAAACAGCGTGTCACGTACATTTCAAATAATATAAAGAAGTATCTGTGGTATTTGTGGTTGACCTCAAGGTTTAAGGTTGGGATAGAGCTCGCAAAAGAGACTCTTCAGCCAAAACGAATGTTAGAAACCACACTAGCATCACCAGAAATGAATGCCCCTCTAATCCATACACATCTCTCGTCCCGCGACTCCCAGATGGTTCATGCCTGCTGGTGGTACTACTTCTCCAAGTTCACCGAGTTCATGGATACGGTAAGTGACAGACAGATCGAAGCGAAAGTGAAAATTGCATTCATAAATCAATCCGTTCCGTTGTGCCTTCTTCGCCACAGATTTTCTTCGTGTTGCGCAAGAAGACCAGCCAGGTTACCACGCTGCACGTCATCCATCACGGCTGCATGCCCATGTCCGTCTGGTTCGGCGTCAAGTTCACCCCGGGTAAGTGTTCCCCCTCAAACAGGGAGAGTAAAAACTCTAACAATTCCCAAATCCCGATTTCCGATTGTTTAGGAGGCCACAGCACCTTCTTCGGCCTGCTCAACACATTCGTTCACATCGTGATGTACACCTACTACATGTTCTCGGCCATGGGCCCCCAGTACCAGAAGTACCTCTGGTGGAAGAAGTACCTGACCACCCTGCAGATGGTAAGTTGCTCCGCGTAGTCCTTGGATTCTGTTACTAATCTCTCATTCCCTCCGTCTGCAGGTCCAGTTCATCCTGATCATGGTGCATGCCTTCCAGCTGCTCTTCATCGACTGCAACTACCCCAAGGCATTCGTCTGGTGGATCGGAATGCACGCCGTCATGTTCTTCTTCCTGTTCAACGAGTTCTACAAGGCAGCCTACAGGAGCCGCATGATGGTAAGTAGGGAAGCGGGGCTCCCTGTTGGGTACGGAAGTGGTTCATTCCCACATTAGTGGCCCTAACGGCGCGTTTATGGCTGGCCACTTAGAGGCGGGGGCCTGGTCTGTTATTATCAAATTGAAATCTCTGAGATCTGAGGTCTGGGATCTCAGATGCGAACTCCAAAGCGGAGCACGCTTCCCACGTTGCCCGGGGCAAGCTTTTCGGCCGCAATTAAGGCGACGTGCCGCGTTCCAGATTCCGGTCTGTGTTAATGAAAATGAAAACGACAACGAATACGAATGCGAGTGAGGCAAACGCGGTTATATCATCATCATCATCGCCTGCACTGCACCTTGCGAGATGCTGTGCTGTGGTCCAAATTCATTAACAATATTTCGTCAAGTAGGTCTCTGGGAATTCGGGTGTTGGGCTGCGGAGCCGGTTAACGATCGCTTTTCGGCGCCCAGCATCCGCAGCTCGTCGCTTTGCGTCGTGTCGCGTCGCACAAGTGAAAGTTAAACGGAAAGACAATAACAACGGCGGCGGCTTCAGAGCCAAAAAAAAAAAGGAAAAGAAAAGAAACAAAGCCAACACATACTGACCCAAGACCGCGGATACAGATTCAGATACGTAGAGAGACGCAGATAAGTCGCAGAGCATTGCGTAATGATCGCACTAGGTCACCTGAAGCCCAGATAACGCATAGTTTTAGGTGCTCTAGGTGCAAATGTGTAGGCTAGATACAAAGGTCCTTTCTGGTTACAGAAATTAAGATATTTGGTTACAAATAATTAAGATATAAATCTTATTAAGTAATGGAAACTCAATTCTGTTTATTCGTAGATTACTACTTGAGACAATTAACAAGAGTGTTAGCAATTCTTAATTACAAAAGATTTATATCCTTTCGATTAAAAGCAAACAATTAATCAGCATAATCAATATGAAACTCCTAAAAGTGATTAGTTTTTAATTTAAATATTCATAATCAACTTTTAATCACCTCTGAAAACCCCAAATATAAATTCAGGAATTCCAATTTCTCGAATCCATAACTCAACTGGTTGTTAATTTATGCAAAAGCGAAACTTTAATTGCAACATAAATCATTTATATTTTAAATATATTATATTTTAATATAAATATCTATTTAAAACATTCCTCTTTCTCTCCTCTTCCAGAAAAAGAACGGAGCGCTAGCGGCTGCCAACGGACATGCCAAGCCCAACGGCTACTGCAAGAGCATCAATGCTCACGATGACCTGGCCATGCCGCAGACAGCGGAGGCCACTGCATCCGCGACGCCCGTGTCGAAGGCCAACGGAAGCACGCTGACCAATGGTCATGCGAATGGAACGGCCAATGGCTACAAGCAACTGGCCAACGGCAATGCGGCGACGATGGCGACAGCTGCCAATGGCAGTGCGCATAAGGGCTCAAATGGCGGACTCCTGGCGAACGGATATGCCACCAAGCTGCTGGACGACGCCTCGCATGAGCTGAAGCAACGGAAGACGCCGAAATAATATCGGGGCAAAACGGGGCGGCGCCAGCACAGAGCTTAGGTCACGATGGCAGCGCCAGGAGCCTCCTGGGAGAGGCCGGAGCTCCAAGAGTCATTTCCACAGGCATACACCACCACAAACACACACTTCACTTGAACCATTCACCAATCTCCACATCGCAGACCATCCATCACACCAAATTCCATGCAAGGACACACGCGTCAGTGGGCTGGAAGCCGCGGAGGCGAGTGCAGGACTTGGCTGCCGAGATCCGAAAGCGCAGGCGAGCCCATTAACCGAATCCATTCACGCGGACATACAGATATATGCTAATAGTATGCTGACCTGCATACCTATTGCTGCATATGCAAATGTATAGGCATTGCGAATGCACATGCGCCCATTCATCGCTTACGTACTATATATTATGTTTTGTTGCTTCTTTTTCTTTAAACTACTTTAGTTGTACAAAGCTTACCTACTCTAAGTGCCCCGAGCGGATTGTATAAACAGAAAAAAGAAAGAACCTATGTAAACCGGGATGAGCAAGAAACGGAATTCAACTAAATGGAAACATAAACGGAAGCCCAGCATAAACAGATTTACCAACTAAAGCTAATGTTGCTTGCACTCGGTTTGTGTGTGAGCATGGAATTCAACTATTTAAGTCTAGACTTTAATTTATACATATATATATTCTTAAAATATATATGCAGAAGCCGGCAGTTTTGTAAATGTATAGAGCAAAAGCAAATGTAATTTAAAATTAGGCACAATAATTGTTAACAAAAAAAAAAAAAAAACAAAAAACAATAAAAGTCAAGTAAAAATAGTCAAAAGCTATTTTGCATTAAACAGAAGAAAAAATATAAAAACAAAAACCACAAACCACAAGCGAAAGTATTCGACAAATTTTGTGCAACGTTTCAAACTATACAAAGATAAACAACAAGAAATCACATTCACAGGCTATCAAAATACCCATATAATGTTTCATTAATTTATTATAAATAAATTATGCCGCTAAACTAAAACCGAGAACAAAGCTCGAGATGGAAGAGTTCATCTCTAGCTAAATATTTAAGAACGGTGCAAATCCCCAAAAACAAAACAAAACCAAGCATCCACACAACATGAATATTAATTGAAACAAAATACAAAAATACAAATAGGCGTAAACGTAAGATCGATCCACTTGAAACCGAGCATTAAAATCAGCAAATTGTTGGAATCAAAAAACAAAATAGACTGTAAGTCCCCACACTCTAGGTTCTATAGGTATGCAATTGCAATACGTTTTGTATGCGTAATAGCCATTTTTGTGGAGCAGCATGTAAACATTACCTATGTAATTATTATTATTATACAAATACAAAAAAAAAACAAAACAACAAAATCATGTGTAGAAAATTAGGTGAAAATGGAGTGGAGCATTTTTTCAATAAAAACACTAAACAAAATTCGTTGAACTTGTATTTATTCTAAGCTGTTAAATATTTTTACCAGCATTGGTAACTTTGAAAGCGTCGATGTTTTTCCATCTCAAAAAATATTTAAAGATTTAAAAAATCATAAATTCAATTTGCAGTTTGATTTTTTTAAACTTGTTATGGGTTTTTTAAACAATTCAAAAATGTATCAAATTGATTTTATAGTTTCAATATTTGTTCAACAAATCTCCAATCCTTTGGTACATCGAAGTTCGATGATCGAACCAACATAAATAAATAAATAAAATAAAATGTTGGTAATATTATATTATTTGATATTATAAATTTTAAGAAGTCAAAATTTACGGTACTTTCCATACCATATTAAGCGCGACATTTTTCCTCTTGATATTTATTCCTAGCCCAACATTAGGTATTCTTATTTCAAAATTAAAAAGAAAAATTGCTTGCTTTCAATATTGTTTTATTAACATTAATGTTTATGTTTTATTTGGATGTTAGATTTTACACGTGTGCCGTCCGCCGCATTCGCCAAGTTGACGAACGCCTGGACGGGGATATAGTATACTTAGAACTTAGAACTAGGCTTGTCTGCTACGAGCTAGGCGTTAAGCTGTCCATAAAGGGTAGGCAGAAATAAGAGATAAAACATAGATGTAAATCTTAGTGGTATGCGATTGTACGATTCAATGTGACAAGTACAACAAATTCACAAAAATCTTTAAAGCATTATGTAAACTATACAGAGAAGTTTTTAGTATGGCTTTGAAACTTGACAACGAAAGAATCTGGGTTGCCGTCGTAAGTCAGCGGGTTTGGTGAAGAGTAGATGAGTGAGTGAGTGCCCAGGCTGCACTGCTGCTGCTGGCGTGATTGCGTGGGCGTGAGTAAAAACCAAGCAACCGGCGGCGGCGCATGGGCTGGATTATAACTGTATATTAGAGATTTTAAAAACACTTAGTACTAGTCCAAGTGGGAGCTCAGTTGCGTCTTGTTCGTCGACGCGTGTTTCCCGCAAAGGTGTTCGGGGGAGCACCTGGATGCTGGCGGCTATACAAATTGTCCAAGAACTCGTGTAACGTAGCCTCGCTGAAAGGACAGGGTATATTTTAAATAATAATCTACGTCGCGGTTTGTATTGCACTTCAATGCTCACCTAACCCCGCTGACTCCCCCGCCAGGATGATGAACACCTCCCCGATCGTGATGTGGCTGCTGTGGCTGCTGGTGATGTTGCTGCTGCTGCTGCTGCTGCTGTTGTTGTTGTTGCTGCTGCTGTTGCTGGGCACCGCGTACTATGCGATATTGAACCATATGGGAGTTTGGTTCCAAATGCGACAAAGCTCCCTTCTGGCAGTTGGCCCACTCGGTGATGTCATAAACCTTTCCGTCCATTAGCGCCAAATACTTCCACCGTAATCCCATCATGCTGGTCTCAGCCCAAATGTCGCCCTGCCAAAAAAGAGAAACGGAAGCTTTACTTACTGCTTCTCCTTAGAGATCTCTTATTACTTACATCTTTGGCCGAGTGGCGTATCTTGCAAGAGGCGCACTCTCGCGCCGCATAATGAGGACGTTCGGTTAGCCTGCGAGGATGCCGCTGCGAACAGGTGCTACATCTGTTTGTGGACATAAAACTTAGAAAATTGTGCCTCCCCTCTGGTTAAAGCCAAGTGGCCTATGCGTACCTTATAGTATTGGCTGCCTCAGCCATTTTGGTTTGCAGTTGGGAGAGCAGGTCATGCAGCTCCGTCCAGGCTTTCTCAGCGTGCAGAGTCTCGGCGATGCTTTGGTCATAGATGAGGCGATTTTCCTATTTAATTCATACCGCCTTGTTAGGACAAGCAAGCTAGTCTATCAGTCACATTCTTACCGGCTCTCCGATCAACTCAAAGGCGCGCTGCAGAACCTTGAAAGCCTCCTCGGCCCCTGCCTGCTTGTTTTTGTCGGGATGTACGAGCACAGCTATCTTCTTGTAATGCTTACGTATCTGCTCCTGCGAGCTATCCGGTGGGACTCCAAGGATGCTATAGGAAAGACAGGTAATCAATACAATAGCCATAAACCACACTCGCGTGATCGCTCTCACCTGTAAGCATCCTTCCCCTTACAATTTAGCAGCGAATACATTGCCTCTTCGCCAGTTTGTGGCAGGCGACCAGTTTTGAAAGACTCCGACGTGGGTTCAGGCGGTTTTTTATTGTAGAAACGTCGCCAAACAGCCCAGCGCGAGGTCTTGGCAAAGCGAGCATCAAAGCGTCGCCAGTAGCTTCGCCACCAGATGCTAGGCTTTCCGGAGTTCTGCTTCAGTTCCCGGTGAAGCTGTCGCGCATAGGCCAATCCGGCCACATAGGCCTGTGTCAGTCGCTCGTACGCCATGCTAAAGCCGAGAACAACGATATCGTAGACCAAATAAAACAGCCATGTCAACAGTTTGAGGGTGTAGATCCACCAGGTGTGCAGAATACGCTTGGCCAGCTCGTAGTTCCGATTGCTGGCAAAGCTGCTAGAATGCGTTGGTGAGTTGGACGAAGAGTAGGCATTGCTGCGGTTGCGTTTCGAAGAGTAGGAGTAGCCGGAACTGTTATTCGAGTTAAGGTTCACATTCGAGGAGGAATACCGCTTGGACGAAGAGGAACTAACGTTGTTGTTGTTGCTGGAGTTGTTGGAATTGGTGCTGGTCGAATTCGAGTGATTTGCATTGAAATTGCCCTTATTTCCGCTTGGCTTTCGAGATGATGTGCTGGAATTGTTAGCCGCAGTTGTACTCCCACTTCCGTTGCTGTGATTCTGCACGCCGCTGTTGACTGTTACCGACGCGGATGCTGCTTTTTGCTCAGAAGCCTTTAGGTTGTTGGTGGTGGTACTGTTGCTAGTTTTCGGCTGCAAAACTCGCTTCTTGTCCAGATTGCTCGGCTTACTGGGTTTAATCTGCGCCTGCGGAGTCGTCTGCTGCTGTAGTGGCTGGGGCTGCAGCTGTTGATGCTTCGGCGGCGCCACCTGGTTGGACTGACTTCGCTTCTTCCCCCGACCGCCGTGCGCATTACCAGTGCTGGCGGCTACCGCGGCCGTCTCCTTGGCATCGTGCATAGGTGAGCGTTTTGCCGAACGCATCTCGCGGTTTCCATTGCCATCTTCCTTGCCCTGACGCCTCTGTGGCTGGCTGATGTAGTCGACTCCGTTGCCAGGGCGCATCTCTCCGTCCCGTCCCGTCCCGCCACTCGCCTTTGTGCCTTTGCTGAGCACATCGGAGTAAGACATGGGCATGGGCTTAACTTCTGCCACTATGCGCTTCTTGCCCTCGGGTTGGCCGGGCACTGAGACAGAGGACTTGTTGATGGCAGTTGGCGAGACACTGGCAGTGGCCAAGGGCAGTTTTAGGGGCTTCGCCGGTTTCGTTGGCACTGGTAACGGACTGACGGTCTGAGTTAGTGGCTCCGGTGGCTGTTGTTGCAGAACCTGCGGTGCTGCTGTCGTCAGAGGTTGCTGGACTGCCGGGGGCTCGGCCTGGCTGACGGCGTTCTCCTGGGCCTCGTCCCCAAACTGAATGTAGCTTCCGCCTGTCAAATTAGGCGACCAGTTGTTTACCAGGTTGTTAATAAGCAGATTAGCACTGCTCGGCGATTGAAGGACTTGGGTTGCAGCCTGGGTTTGCGTTTGCTGGGTTTGGGCCTGCGGCTGTGTCTGCGGCTGGGGCTGCGGAACAGGCTGACTGGCACTGACAACATTCACCTCGGGTTTCGGCAGCAGAGGATTGGCAGCAAACAACTCGTACAGCGGTGTCGGCTGCGGTGGCGTCGGCGTTTGGACCTGGTGGTGATGCGGCTGCGGCGGCGGCGGCTGCTGCTGCTGCTGCTGGTGGTGATGGTGGTGATTCAGCGAGGCCATGTTGATATGCGTGAACAGCGGAGCACTGGCCTCGCTGACTTGATTCTCCGGGCAGTGATAGACCTTCAGGAAGTTCCCATGGCCTACGGGCAGCACTGAGTAGGTCTCGGGCTGGGCAGCCTGTCCCGAGTACGCCAGGTTGTACAGGTACTCGTTGTACATGTGTGGCTGCGCCTGTTGCGGCTGAAGGTGGGGTGGAAACTGTGCGGCAGCCAAGTGGGGCGGTGGTCCTGACCACATCATGGGTGCGGGCGCTTGTCCATGCTGCTGCTGCTGCTGCTGGTGGAGCAGGAAGTTCTGGTTTTGGTGTTGCTGCTGCTGCTGCTGTTGGTGGGCCAAGAAATGGGCCATCTCTTCGCTGTGAGCTAGGACGTGATAGGGACCGCGATCCGCGCCTCCACTCCCATTGTTCACGCCACCGATCTCATCGCCGCGCTCGTCCTGACGTGTCGCCATGTCCCGCGACGCGGACGCAGAAGCGTGTTCTCGGGCCTCTGCTTTTTTTCACGCACTCGCTCCGCGCTCTCCTATTGGAATTTCATGCGTCCCTCATGTGTCCCCCGCCTGACGCGACTCCCACGGCCTGTTGCAATCCCAGCGATCTGCGGCGAGCGGTGGGTCATCAAAGGAATCGTGCCCAGTGGTTGCGTGCCACTTCTAAACCGTCTTTTTCGCGAAACTACGAAATATTCCGCGCTGCGTGCGTGTGTGAATATATTTTTTGCCTTCTTATTGCAAACGTGAAATGTGGCAAGAAGAAGAGGCCCGTTGCCATTACCACCGGAATTGCGAACACTCGTGACTGTCAATTGCGAATCCCAATCGTTAAAAACAAAACATCGAATAGTTGCACAAAGAATAACACTTTTATAAACGGACAATGTTTTTAGTTTCGAATAAAATAACAAACAACACAAATGGTTTATAGAGCTGGAAAATAATCGATGTTTGGGACCATCGATGTTTCTGAAAGATTAATTGATGAAACATCGATGTTTTCAGCTTAAATATAAAATTAACAAGGAAAACTAACTTCGGCTTACCGAAGTTTATATACCCTTGCAGATTGCAATTAAGCTATGTAATTAAAAACGAAATTCTAAAATAATAAAGAATGGCCGAATCTCAAATTCAATGAAAATATGTTGAGAAACAACCGATTTATGATTTTTCTATTATTTCCCTGATGTTCCTATGGAAGCTATAGGATATAGTCTTCTGATTTTTTATGAAATTTAAATCGAAATTCTGGAATAATAATAAATGGTGATTATATGTTGAAAACTGACAAAATTCTAATTTTTTTCAAAAATTTTATACACGTTACCCTCAGAAACATCGATAGTGTTATCGATTGTTTTCCAGCTCTACTGGTTAATGTGGAAAATAAAATTTAAACCAGCAACTAAATGATTTTTAATCAATTAAAACATGTCTTTAAACCGACCGTTGGTCACGGTGGTGAGGGCCGGACGCCATAGCTACGCGGCGGGACTTAAGCTGCAACAGCACCTAGCGAAATCATCACAAAAACTGGATGTGCCTGCCGAGTTTCGCAATTACCTTGTGCTGCAGGAGCACGATCCTGTCTATACGATCGGAGTGCGAACCAAGGACTACACGTTGGCGGACGAGGAGCGCCTGCGCAAGCTGGGAGCCGATTTCCACCGCACGGATCGCGGCGGTCTTATCACATTTCACGGACCCGGCCAGTTGGTGGCGTATCCCATCATTCATCTACGGCAGTTTCAGGGAGGAATGCGCTGGTATGTGGCTACGCTGGAGCGCATGGTGATCGAGACCTGTCGACAACTGGGCATTCCGAACGCTACTACCACCAAGGACACGGGCATTTGGGTGGGAGACCGGAAGATATGTGCCATCGGCGTCCACGGCTCCCGTTACGTCACCAGCCATGGCGTCGGCCTAAACTGCTGCACCGATATGGCCTGGTTCGAGCACATTGTGCCCTGCGGCATTGAAGGGAAGGGTGTGACCTCGCTCAGTGAAGAACTCGGAAGGAAGGTCTCTATTCAGGAAGCTAGTACAGCGTTTCTTAGAAGCTTCGCCAAGGTTTTTGACTGCCGCCTCGAGGAACAAGCAGAGGCTGTAATGCAAAATTCAAACTGACAATGTTTTGTAAATCAAATCAACAATTAAATTAGTTTTAGATCAATTTACTAGTCACGTTAATCCTGTAAATCGCGCTTTGTTTAACTCGCACTTCTGGGATCGGCCGTCTGATGGTAGTTTTCCACGCAGTTCCATCTCCAGACGACCCTGCTCCCGTTGCTCTGCCTTCCGCATACGACGCTCCTTCCTCGACTCCAGGGCACTGTTGAAGTAGCGTTCCCGGAAGTCTGCCGAGGGCGTAGGCACTTGGATTGACCCGATTGACGCCGGATCTAGCGCGCTATACTCTGAGCACTTTTCATAAGTAAGCAGCCGGCGGGATGTGTTGCCTGTCAAAGGCTGCTCTGAGTTTGCCACGAGTTGAAGGTTCTGGTGCCGCGGCAGCATGTTTGCGTCGTAATCCTCGCGGTGAAAGGGAAGCCAGCACACAAGGCGGCCTCCCAGTTTCAAATGTCTTGCAGCGAACTCTAGCAGGTCACCGTACAAACTCTGCAGCGAATAGTGCGATGTGGAGGGATAGTGGACCATGTCATCTGTTCGGGCGATATCCTTTGGACTCCTCTTCGTTTCCACCTTTTCCGTGGCCTCTCGTATTCCATATGGAGCTGAAAAAAGCAACAACAAAAAACTGTTAACAATAATGGTTTTATATAGGCTTGTCGTCTACCTACGATCGGTTATGATGCTGTCAAACGAGATCCGAGGATGCCACAAGGGATTGGAAAAGTCCGCCACAACCACGTCCATGTAGCGGTCAGCGCATCCGTATTGCAGCAGGTTTGCTCGGATGCTTTCATCCTTCTCGCGAACCTTCTGGGTAATGCGACTCGGACGGCACCGGGCATGCAGCATCATGTAGTCGATATCGGCTCCCAGGACGTATCCGCCCCACTTGGCGGCGCTGACTAGCAGAGATCCCGTTCCGACGAAGGGATCGAACACGAGATCCCCTTCTCGCACCATCGCCTGGTTTGCCATTAGCAGGCTAAGCTGTGCATCCATGCTCGTGTTCCCAATGAACTTTCGCTGCTTCAGGGAGAGCTCCTTTATTAAATGCCGCTGTCCAGTTGCCAGAAGACGACCAAACAATATGTCATCGGGCTCCTCCGGTACTGCTGTGGGATCCAGACCCCAGAACTCGATGTACCACCACTCCACTTGAGGATTCTTCAGATTGACCGAGCCTTCGATTGGCAGGTAATCCATAGTCTCAATCTTATCAATCTTCTCCCGTTGACTAAAGTGCTTGTTGTAGGTCTCCACGGTGATCTTAAAGCTAGTGTCCGGACGAAAGTACATCTCCAGTTCATTCCGGTTCGCACCAATGTGGGCGCGAAGGCGCTCATGGAACTCTGGAAGCTTTCTAGAGTGGGCGTACAGCTCAAACATGGCGCGAAGGGCAACTGACCGGGATGCGTACAGCATGGCGGTCTCCTCGTTGGGGAATTCCACCAACCAGAAGGGTTTCTGGGAAGATAGAAAAGGTTAGTTGGTAGCTGGATGGTTAGGAATACTCCATTTTGTGGGACCTACCAAGGTCTGTTCGGTAAGCCGCCGAAACTGAAGGCCAAACATCTTGACGATCGACTCGAACTCCGAAATTCGAAAGTCAACGTGCTCCTGTGCGAACCACAGGATATACTTTCTCCACAAATTTGCCATGCTGTGGCTTTAAACGAAGTGTTCCTTCCTTTGTATTGACAGCGGCTGGAGGTTAAGTTTGCGGTCAGAAATTGTTCTTATTTCTTGATGTTAAATTAAGCGATTTAATTCACAAATAGCTCATTGTATTCCTTAAGTTTTTGATTACATCGTGGATTTGTTCGTAATTTTTATCGATATTTCGATAGATTAACTATTTATGTTTGAATTTAAATTTGTATTTACTTATATTTGTTTGCTGTCTACTTAATTATAAATTAAGCTACAGAAATAGAATTTTTCAAATAAGGTCAAACGATTTCATCTGAACCTTAATAATCATTAGATTTAGTCGTAGTTATGAGTATAAGGTGGATATATTTTGTAAATTTTAAAATTCACTCTATAAAAACCAATAACAATAATTCAAAATCAATAATAATAATAATAATAACACCTCGAAAAACTGCATTTTTCGAATATCGTGCTTGACCGATAGTTTGACCAATCGTGTATCGATAGGCCCATGTTTTGACAACTCTGCCGTCAACTCGGCCATTTTGAATAAATATCGTAGGCACACGTAGGCGAGCCGAAGATTTTTTATAATTTTCCGCTGCTGCAGGCCTCAAAAGCGCCCAGAGCAAGTACCAAAATCTACTTAAAGTGCCGGTGCATAGCAATCCAAGCAATTGAACATGGCCCGTTACACGCAACGTCCGGAAAATGCTCTGAAGAGGGCCAATGGTGAGTGTGCTGAAAATTTTCCATGCGGTTGCCGAAGAGAGCGCCAGCGGCGGTCTCGCTTCGCTCTCTTGCTCGGCCGCTGATGATGCTCTGACTCTGACCGCGACTCTCTTTCGTTCACAGAATTCATCGAGGTGGGGAAGCCCCTACGGGCGCTGGACACCCTCCAGGAGGTGTTCCGCAACAAGCGCTGGAACTATGCCTACTCGGAGTCGGTTATTGAGCCGCTCATGTTCAAGTACCTGGAGCTGTGCGTGGAGCTTAAGAAGTCCCACATCGCCAAGGAGGGATTGTTCCAGTACCGCAACATGTTCCAGCTGGTGAACGTTAACTCACTGGAGAACGTGATCCGCGGCTACCTGAAGATGGCCGAGGCGCACACCGAGGCCGCCCAGGCGCAGTCCTCCGCGGCTGTGGCCGTGCTGGAGCTGGATGACTTGGACAACATCGCCACGCCCGAGAGCATTCTGATGAGCGCTGTGTGCGGCGAGGACGCCCAAGACCGCTCCGACCGCACCATCCTGCTGCCGTGGGTAAAGTTCCTCTGGGAGTCGTACTGCCAGTGCCTGGAGCTTCTGCGCGTGAACACGCACTGCGAGGCCCTGTATCACGATATTGCTCGCATGGCCTTCCAGTTTTGCCTGAAGTACAACCGCAAGAGCGAGTTCCGGCGGCTGTGCGACAAGCTGCGCAAGCACTTGGAGGACATCTGCAAGAGCAGCAACCAAACCACTGGCGTGTCGATCAACAAGGTGGAGACACAGCAGCTGTGCCTGGACACCAGGCTGTATCTGCTCGACTCTGCCATTCAGATGGAGCTGTGGCAGGAGGCTTACAAGGCGATCGAGGACATCCACGGCCTGATGGCTCTGTCTAAGAAGACACCCGTGCCCAAGACCATGGCCAACTACTACCAGAAGCTGGCCATGGTCTTCAGCAAGGCGGGCAATCAGCTCTTCCACGCTGCAGCCCTGCTGAAGCTCTTCCAACTGACGCGCGAGCTGAAGAAGAACCTGACCAAGGAGGATCTACAGCGCATGGCTGCCCACGTTCTCCTGGCCACCCTTTCTATTCCGCTGCCGTCGGCCCATCCGGAGTTCGACAGGTTTATCGAGGCAGACAAGAGTCCCCTGGAGAAGGCGCAGAAGCTGGCCGTACTCCTCGGCCTGCCCCAGCCGCCCACTCGAGTGTCTCTCATTCGCGAAGTGGTAAGTAGTACACTCAAATAACACCAATCCGGACCAACTAATCAATTAAAATTTCCCAGGTGCGCTTGAACGTGCCGCAATTAGTTTCGGAGGACTTCCGCAACCTGTACAACTGGCTGGAAGTAGACTTCAACCCCCTGAATCTATGCAAGCGCATTCAGTCTATTGTGGACATCATCGAGGGCGGAACTCCCGAAAACAATCTGCTGACCGCCTACATTCAGTCGCTTAAGGACGTGACCATCATGCGTCTGATTCGACAGATCTCTCAGGTGTACGAGAGCATTGAGTTCAAGCGCCTGCTGGAGCTGGCTAGCTTCTGCAATATCTTCGAACTGGAGAAGCTGCTGGTTGAGTCTGTGCGCCACAACGACATGCAGATCCGCATTGATCACCAGAAGAACAGCATTTACTTCGGCACCGATCTGACCGAGAGCCAGCGTGAGTACCGGCCCGATGGACCAGCACTGCAATCCATGCCCTCCGAGCAAATCCGCTCCCAGCTGGTCAACATGTCCACCGTGCTGACGCGCGCCGTCTCCATCGTTTATCCGAACCGCGAGCGCGACCAGCGCGCTAAGCTGCGTACTCAGATGGTGCACCACTACCACGAGATCAAGGACCGCGAGCACCAGCGCATCCTTCAGCGGCAGAAGATCATCGAGGATCGCAAGGAGTACATCGAGAAGCAGAACAATGCACGTGAGGAAGAGGAGGCCCGCCGTCAAGAGGAGGAGTCCCGCAAGGCAAAGCTGGCTGAGCAGAAGCGCCTTGAGAAAGAACAGGAGGAGCGTGAACTTAAGCGTCACCAGAACGAGATTCAGGCCATTCGTGAGAAGAGTCTCAAGGAGAAGGTGCAGCAAATCTCGCAGACCGCTCATGGCAAGAAGATGCTCTCTAAGCTGGACGAGGAAGGCATCAAGAAGTTGGATGCCGAACAGATCGCCAAGCGCGAAAGTGAAGAGTTGCAGCGCGAGGCCAAGGAACTGCAGTCTAAGCTCAAGTCCCAGGAGAAGAAGGTGGACTACTTCGAGCGGGCCAAGCGCCTGGAGGAGATTCCGCTGTTCGAAAAGTACTTGGCTGAAAAGCAGGTTAAGGACAAAGAGTTCTGGGAGGCCACCGAGAAGACGCGCATCGAAAATGCGATCGCCGAACGCAAGGACGCCGTTAGCCAGCAGGAGCGTCTCAAGCGCATGTATCCCGATCGGGACGAATACCTCGAGGCCCTCAAGAAGGAGCGTGCTTCCCTCTACGTCGAGAAGCTCAAGAAGTTTGAGATTGCCTTGGAGGCGGAGCGCAAGAAGCGTCTGGCCGAACGCGTTATTCGTCGCCGCGAGGAGCGTCGTCAAGCTTTCCTTCGCGAAAAGGAGGAGGAGCGTCTCCGCAAGGAGGAGGAAATCCGCTTGGCACAGGCTGCCGAGGAGCGTGCCGCTGCGGAGGCCCGCCGTCTGGAGCGTGAGGCCGAGGACGAGAAGCGTCGCGCTCAGTACGAGAAGCAACGCGCCAAGGAAGAGGAGGCAGAGCGCAAGATCAAAGAGGACCGCGACCGTCTTGCCCGAGAGGTGGCTGTGGAGCGTGAGCGCAGCGAGAAGGAGCGCGACACCTGGCGTCCGCGAGGTGGCGACCGACCCAGCGCCCCTGCCGGCGGAGCCGGAGAGTGGCGCCGTGCTGCACCTGCACCCAGCGATCGCAACGAACGTGGTGGTGAACGCACAGAGCGCGGAGGCGATCGTATCGAACGCGGAGGAGAACGCACAGAGCGCGGAGGCGATCGTATCGAGCGTGGAGGGGATCGCATGGAGCGTGGAGACCGTGGAGGAGAACGCATGGAACGCGGAGGGGACCGTGACCGCAAGGACAACGAGGGAGCTGACTCCTCGTGGCGTGTGCGACGAGAGCCCGACTCCCAGCGTTCTGCTGCACCCAAGGACACCAGCGGTGCACCACAGTCACGGGATGACAAGTGGCGTCGTGGTGGAGACCGAGACCGTGAACGTGATCGTGACTTCCGCAACGACGGACCACGCCGGGACCGAGATGATGATCGTGACCGTGGTGGCTTCCGTCGCAACGACGGTCCGCGTCGCACCGATGAGCCACGTGGCGAGACCGGTGGCAACTGGCGCGACGCTCCGCGTCAAAGTGATCGGGACAACCGTCGTCCTGCTGGCGACAGGCGTGATGCCGGACGTGACGCCGGACGTGATGCCGGGCGTGATGGACGAGAAGTACGCGGCGATATGCGCGGACCTGCTCCCAAGGAAGCCGCCGGTGGCGGCGGTGGCGGAAACTGGCGTACTGCTCCTGGACCTCGCGAAGAAAAGCCTGCCCCAAAGCGAGACCAGCCCCAAGACAAGGGTGAGTAGTCTGAACGAGGCATCCATAAGTGCATTTATATTAAAGATTTCATTTCTTACAGAAAACAAAGCCGCCGATGATGGCGAATGGACCAGCGTAAAGCGCCGTTAAAGTGTTCTCCCTTGGCCTGGCGTCCTAATACGTAGTTGTCCCGCATTTTCCGTATATACACAACATATTAATCGTAATACGTTTTTCATTTTATGCGACTTGTACTTTATTGGAATAGAGTCAAGTTTGGCTCCGTATATCACATCTACCCAATGCTTGTGCCAGAGTAGGTCGGCGGTCAGTCCACTGATCATTAAAGTACTTTCGAATAAAATAACCATGTTCTAAATAATCAAAAGTAAATTTTTCTATTCTATCAATGGTTGTTTGGCCATTATTAAGCTTCTGCTTTAAAAATTAAGAACAAACTGGGTTGAACTATTTAATTAATAAATTAAAAATATATATAGATTGAAATTAACGAGAAATGGCATTTTTATTACATTTTCCCAACATATATTTACAGTAAAAAATCATATTTAAGTTTAATTCTTAAAAATAGTAGAAATTTAAAATCGTATACCCTGATATAAATTTACACCAAAATACATATGTAGGTATTATGGTTAATTTTACTTATTTGGTATATACATATATCGATGTTTTTAAAAATTGGAAAAATACTATGCAAAAATAGGTTGCGTTCAAAAATAGAATTGTGTGACCAACAGGGAATATAAAAAACATATTTAAAAATACCACAGTAAATATTTATATATTTTTAAAATAGTATCAACAGCCCCACTTTTTTTAAAGTTATTCCAGTGGTGAGTATTAAAATAAGCTAGATTGAGAAAAACAGTTAAAATTAACGAAAAATAGCTACAAAAAAACAAGTTTTTATTTTAATTAATTTGATTGTTAAAACCCTAAATGCAAAGTATTTAAATGTAGCGAAATTTCGTTCTAATGATTCCTTCATTAAAAATCCGTTAACCAAGACACGAGGCAATATTTGTCAAAAACAGAAGTGACTATTTACTGTGTTTAGCCTTAAAATTAATATTTTCTCCAAATCAAAATTTTAAAATCCTTTAAAGTTTTGGATCTTAAGTAATCAATGTTGGATATATCTTAAATATAAAAATATTTTAATAAAATTAAATAATTTTTTAGACAATAATTTGTTCTAGCTAAATCTAGCTTATAAAAAGCTAAACTGGCATTGTGCCGCGAAACGAGTCCACGTGAACATATTTTGGGCAGTGTGAATCACAAACTTATGAGATAAACTGACCCAGGAGTTCTCCGGAGTGGCTTTGGCCAATATTAATTCGGGAGTGATTCGATTGTGATAGACGTCAGCCGCCGCGTATTGGCCGTTTTAAGTGAATTTGGAAACTGTGCTTGTGTGGGTGCTGCGGACGCGGCGCTCAACATGTGAGGTTAAAGCAGACAGACAAACAGACGGCGGCAACAAATCAGAAAACAATTTAAATAGTCGTCTCGTGCCGAGATTAACCAGCAGCCGGGATCCGGTGCCGTGCACCACCTGTGCTTCCTAAAGGTAATAATATATGGCGAGGAAATCCCGCTGCCAGCTTTAATCTGATGTGAGACCGATGGGTGCTTCCGTGGGCAATTCGCAAGAAAGCGGGTCTGGCTGAGGCCTTCTAGCATTTCGTCTGGCAGGTGGATTTCTGTGAAAACGGCTTTCCAAACAAACTGTCCACGGTGTCTCATATGCGAATGGGTCTGATATGTGATAGTGAAGATCAACGGAGGTGTTCGATTCAATTGTTGTTAAGCTCAAAAAAGCACATGGCGTGGCGGCGGCATTTACTCACACACACACACACCCTCCTCGTGCGCGCACACATACACGTGGTCGGAGCCCACACATGTGCGGCGCGCGTTCTCTTCTTCTGCCAGCAGTCGGTGTGTGTGCGCATGTTTGTTATTGTGGTCGGCAAGTGTTTTTTTTTTGTCTCAATATAATTAACAATTTTGGATATAATTTTATACAGGCTAGGAACAGGCATGGTTTGTTTCAGATCAGTCGCCGGGTTGCCTGCCTTTGGTGGCGATAAATGTGTGGACTAGTGGGGGTGGGTTAGGGGAACCGCATGTTGCTTTCTCCTCTCAACGTGCCACGCAGGGTTTCCCCTTCTAGCCATTTAATATTTTATTTTGTTTAACAATTTTGAAAGGGAAAAATAGTTTAAGAATTAAGAGTCGTTCTCTAAATTTGTATTTTTCCATACAAAGCCCGATACAACGACTTCCTACTTAAGGCAAAATATAAAATGCTGAGTTGGTAAACTAAAAATGTTACAGCTGCTTAATTTGCATAATAAAAGGGCTAAAGACATTTTGATCAGCTCTTTTAAATCAAAGTCTTTAGCTTTCAGGTTATTAAATTGAATTAAAATTAGAATTTACTCTATATATTAATATGTGTTAATTTACTATGAGGCTATATTATATTATATGTAAATATCTTCGATTTACTATTAAAGACTGGATTTGACTGGATTTAAATTGTAAATTTAAAATTTATAATTTATTTTATCAGCTTCTGTGGATACTCAGGCAACACTGGTACTACTCTGATTGTGAACCATGTGCTGGAATGCCAGCGTTGCCCAATATGGTGCAAACTTTGGCGGCAAATTTAAACTGCGATAAAACCATTTACGCGCTGCCTTGCATTTAGCTGGACTATTTATTTGAATGTTATGTAAATTATTTTAATCTAGTCGTGTGTCTTCTTACTCTTCTTCTTTCGGCGCCGAACGCGCCGTGGTTCCAGGAGGTCGTACTTGTCAGGCATCATGCCCAAAATTGGATCACGGTTCTTCACGAGGTCAGTCATTTGCTGCTCCACAATGTCAGCCACAGCGTCCGATAGCTCGACGAATGACTCCACGAAAATGTTCCTGGCTTCTAGATCCTTGAGCTGATGTTGCAACTGGCTGCTGGTGCCAGTCAGCATGAAGTAGCCCGAATCGCCAAAGAACTTGGGCGGCACAGGTCCTGAATCCCCTCCAGAAGTGGGGGATATGCCACCCTTTGCTTGTGATTCGTCGGTAGTAATAAACATCTCGTTCAATTCCTGCCATATCTCATGTAGTTCAGTATTATCAATGATGCCTAATAAATCTGATGAAGAGTGTTGTTCTTCGTCTTTATCCAAGGCATTTCCCAGTTCCCAGGCATTCCGAGTTCCTTCAGGGGTTTCAGTAGGTTGATGGGCTGCTTTCTTCTGTATAATGTTTGGACTGTATGTGATAGCTTCATCTTTATCTTCCTGTTTGTAGTGTTTAGAATATTGTTCTCGGTATTCATCCAAAGCATTACCCAGCTCCCAGGCACTGTGAGGTGGAAGTCCTTTACTTAGAACGGCTGCTATCTTTGCAAACTCATCACGCGTAGGCTGTTTATTGTTCAAAATGATGTCTATTAGATTGCCGCACTGCTCTCGTACCTCAACGCTCTGCGGGTATTTGCCATCCATTGCTTCTGATCCATCGCTAAAAGGAAGCATATCGACCAGATCCTTTAAAAGTCCATCCAATTTTTCCCAATCGAAATTGTGTTTTAAATTCGACGAAGAGCATTGTTCTTTGGCGTTGTCCAAGACATCTTCCAGCTCCCTGGGATTGCGCGTTTCTTTTGAGGTTCCACCATGATCTTGGGCTGGTTTCTCCTTTACCAACTTATCACTGCTCTCTAGGTTATCGGACTGGTTTATCCAGCCAACATTCGGGGACATGCTAGGAGGAAATATCTCGTCCACATCCTTCCATATTTGGTCCAACAATTCATCGTCATCGATAGTACCAAGGGAATCCGATGAAGAATATTGTTCTTCGTATTTATCCAAAGCATTTCCCAGCTCCCAGGCTGCTTTCTTCTTTACAAACTTATCGCTTGTAGTGATTTTTAGCTCCTTTTTCTCTGACGGTGACACATGCGGAGGTCGATTCATGTGCTTAGCCACGTTCTCGTCTATATTGACCCTGCTCTCCAGATTACCGAACTTCTTTCCTGGTTGGTTCGTCTGCTCTGCTTTCGCGACATTCTTCTTCGCGGTGGCCGCTTTGCGCTGCCGTCTTGTTTTCCCCTTCCTGGGCATTATTTTCGGTCCTTTTTTTCTTAACCAAACGATGTGGCCTGCATGAATTTTGGCTCCCAATTAAAATTATTTAGTATGCTTGCTATTGACATAGGACATTTGACAGCATTGACATGAAAGGCAGAGATGCCTTGATCTTTGTGAAAATCTCTAAATTAATGCTTGCTTATTTTTAGTTAATACGAAACACCTAATTGGATCGTAATGGACTCTCGAATGCTGAACGTTTTCCAGGAAGATCCCTTTGAGGGAAGCTTTGCCAAATATGAAACTGAACCTGACTTCTGGTCACCCAATAATGAGTAAGTGTTGTAGTCCTTGTGTCCTTGACCGTGGGTAAAAAGAAACTCATGCCATACTGCCATCTTTCCCAGTCTTGAGCTGACAGACACACTCAACGGCATTCTGCCCATCGCCCCCACAGACGAATCTCTGCTCACGCCCAGCCGGGAGGAGGATCTGCAGAACAGAGAGAACCTGGTAGGTTTGGCTAAAGCAGCGTTCATATGGTCGGTCTTAGATTCTATAAGTATCGATTCTTTGAACAGCTGATCTACAGTGACTTTGTGGAGCAGCAGCTGGACGGCGAGGATGCCAATCTGCTCAATGCCAAGGTCTACAGTGAGGTTGAGGCGGTCTACGATCAGCAGCGTCACATTAGCGCCCTCGTGGACTACAACAGAGAAGATGATACCCACGACGAGGATGATGTGCAGAGCCAGTGCAGTAACTCCACATTTCGCACGCGAACGGACAGTTCCTCAATTGGTGACTACGAGTCGCATTCTAGCGACTACGAGGACGAGTACGATGATATTGTCGACGGGGACTTGAACAGTGGCACAGTCTCCAGCTTGCATCAAACCATTATTAGTGAGCGTAAGATTCGTACCCTGAGCACCAATACCATTACCTCGGAGACTGACGCATTCGGTCTTAATATTGATGTAAATAACTTTGACTTGGCTGATTTTATCACCAAAGATGACTTTGCCGAGAACCTCAACGCTTGTCGCAAAAAGGAGGCAATAAAAACGCAAGCACCAGCTGTAAACATTGTTGAGACAGTGAGAGCCACAGCTCCTGCTCCTCTTCCCACTCCTGCTGCCACTTCTGCTCCCATTCGTCCCCTTAAAGTGGTGGTACCTAGAACCTCAGCAACTTCTTCCAAGGGTCTCAACTCTGATGATGATGACGATGACTCCGACTCGATCATCGATGTCGAAACTGTGGATGTCGTCGATGTGGACGAGACCTTATGGGCAGCTGGCCAAGCCACCGATGATTTGTGCTTTGTGGACAACGTAAAGGCCGATCCATCCTGGTGTCCCAAGACAAACAAGAAGCCGTCCGTGCCACCTGTCAAGGAGGTTAGTCCTAACACTAACATTAACAAAAATAAAGCACAACTAACTATATTTCTTGTATCCACGCAGCATAAATCAGCACCGCAGCCGGTAGATGCCCCGGTTTTAGTTGCGAGCAAGCCCAAGACAGCAGCAAACATATGCCTGGTGCCTAACAAGAAGCAATGCGACTTTCTTAAACGAAAGGTTGGCTCCTCCCTTACGAACAAATCGAGTAAGTTGGCAGCCAAAAAAACGCACGATGCCACAAAAACTGTGGGCAACAAACCTCCGGCAGTAAGCCAAGTTCAAGCCAAAGGACTGGGCTCGGGTGGAAAGAACTTGTCGCTGCTGAAGCAGGAGAGGGAAGCCGCTGCAGCAGTAGAAGCGTCTGTACCACCGTCTCCCACAATTACGGCATTGGCAACGCCGACACCCACACCCATATCCACTCCTTCTACGGCAACGGCAACAAAGCGAAAACTCAACCTGGAAGAGTACAAACAGCGCCGTTGTGGCGGCGTAGTGGCTATCCCCAAGACGAAACCCACTCCAGCCAAGCAGCCAAAGCTTGACACCCCTTCGCCTTCACCTATCCCTGCTGTGAAACCAGCGCCATCGCCCCAAAAAGCTGTTATAGCCAACATAGTAAACAGTCTAAAGTGCCCCAGCAAAGAAGCCAATGCCGTGCCCATGGACCCCATTACCGTGGCCAAGAACAAGGTGTTGCGCATGCTGGAGATGAAGCGCGCTCAGCAACTCAAGATCATCGATTCACGCGTGTCAGCGAAGGTGCCGCGTGTCACAAAGCTGCCGCCACTCAAGGATATTGTCAAGGATACCTACTGCATGGAGGTGGATCCAGAACCGACTCCTGCCCAGCAAAGCAATAAACTCCACCCGGACTACGAGGAGATCATTATAGTTTCGGTCAGCTGCAACACGGATATAACGATACCACCGAATCAGCTGAGCAAGGCTTCGCCGCGCTCGCTGCTAAAGTCATCAGTTCTGCTTTACAATATATCCAACGGACAAGATGCTAACAAGAACATGAGCAACTCCCTGATAGCTAGTATACAAAGCGAGGTGGTTAGACAAACCAGCTGCACAGCTCTCGCCTCCATGACGCAAAATGCTGCGGCGACGCAAGCTTCGACTGATAAAAATGTTCAGCATGGCGAAGACATGGTCATCATGCACTTGCCCAAGGATCGGGTGCGCAAGACCCTTGTGAGCATGGCCACCCAAACAGATCTGCAACCCGAATTCCCCCTCTTGGCGCTCCCAACCGTAAGAAAGTCTCGGGAGCGAACGCGTCGGAATTATCGTAAGCGACGTTGCCATAGATCAGCTTCGGGCTCAAACGAATCAAGTTCCTCGAGAGGCTCATACACGGACTGCAGTAGCTTGGCAAGTTCTCGGTCTCGGTCTAATTCCATCGAGCAGCTGCGCGATCTGGAGGCAGCCGGCACTGGTGGCGGAAGCAGTATTGGCCACGGCGGCGGTTATTCCTCACGTAGCACACACCGCCATCGCAGC